>JAOANK020000022.1:6300492-6313413 GCA_026257165.2 Telfairia occidentalis | reverse complement strand
AACTACTACTTGAGCATTGAAAGACCAGTGCTTGGTCTCCAAAATGGGTTCTCATAAGCAGGATCGGATATAGTGTTCTTCGATGCGTCGTCGAAGAAAGGGTTGTTTTGAAAGCCCTTGGAGTTGTTAATGTTGTTGTTGAAGAGATTTGGTTGGCAGTTCTCGTCGTCCTCAAATGTTGTCCATCGCATCGAGTTGCTGCTATTACGCCGTTTCTCGCTTGCTGCATTTCTCTTGTTCTCCATCTCTCCCACATGTTCTTTGAACTCTTTTTTCACCACATCAATTACTACATCCCCATATCGATCGCACCATGACCTTAGGGAGGGTAAAAATAAAACAATGAATCAAATTATTGACCGGAAGATGCATTTTTTATGAACTCAACTATAAACAAAATAAGGGTTGGATCTTACTTAGGAAAGAAGTTCTTGAGGTCAGCTTTGTCAACAGGAAGCCTAGTGGAAATAGCCTCAATTTGATCGTCCCTGAGAATTTGAAACGATTTAAAAGTAAATAAACCAGAGAGATAATAGATGAGAATTGTGCACTTTGAAAATCTGAACTTTGAAAGAGAAGAAGAATGAAGAGTAAGAAAGTGACGACGAAAATGATTGAAAATCTTACGAGAATTTAAGGTTAGGATTTGTGGTGGTGTTGAGTTCTGTTTGGATTCGTGAAAGCTCTTTCTTTATCTTATCGCCTAAAACCTTCTGATTACCAACAAAATTAGAAGACGATAAAAATGAAAGCAAAAACTTGAAATTTACAGGCCAACGCCATTGTAGCAGTTCATTACCTTGTCAATGAAGAAATCCGACGGAGAACCATTCGAATGCAGCTTCCTTTTTATCAATTTAGTGTTCGGCCCCTCCCCAATTGGACTCGTTGCAAGCTGAGTTGAATTTGAAGAAACCCAAAAAGCTTCACTGTCAGATCTTTCATGGAGTGGCAATGGAGCTGTCTCATCCTCTGTCTCGTTTCTCTTCCATTTCTTCAACCCATTAAAACCCCATTGTTTCTTTCCAGATTTGTTAATCCTTTCTTCATAATCAGGACCATAATTTCCACCGCCGTCGCCGTCGCAACCGTGTCCCTGAAACAGAGTCCTAAAGGGACGTCGTTTTGCCTTCTCCTCACTCATCTCTTTGTTTGAACTTTCCGGCATGAGAATCGAACGTGTTTCACTGTTATTGCACAATTGATTCTCAGAATCGAAAATACTTTTCTCTTTTCTGTTCCTCTCGGATTTTTGTGATGACCCAAAACTAAAAACAGACGCGGCTCCTCTTATCTGCTTCATACCCAACACATGCTTTGATTTAGTCTTCGAATTGGAGTTCGATTTTAGTGAAGTCTTTTCATCTCTCAAGTCAATAACTGACCATTCTTCTTCTGAATTCTCTTTCGAATTCTCTTTTGGGTCAGCTACAATCACATCTCTGGCCTCAATTTCGGCCCCTTGAACCGCCAGTCTCTGAAGCAGCGGCCTTTTTGAAGAGTGATACTCATCTGCCGTTATGCATTTCGCATATAGAAGCTCCTGATAAGAACAAAAAATACAAACAAACAAACAAAAAAAACACTTTTTTAAAACAGATTCCTTCAAGAAACATAGTACATACAAAAACAGAGCTTTATGAACTACGAACCTGCAAGAACAACAGCTTATCTCTCAATATAACTTGGTGTTCTTGTTCAGGCGGGGATGCGATCAGAGTATCAAGCAAATGGGTTCTGAAATCCGAAACTTCATTTTCAGCCAGAATACCTTCATTGTGGAGACCCATCAATTTGAGCATCTGGTGGAAGGAATCTTGCTGCCATTTGAGGTTATCAGACTGGAGCTTCGCTAGCTTCTGATCGGCCGCCGGCAAGCACCGTTTCTTGAAGCTGAAAGGAAGGATGGATTTGCAGAGTGAGGTGATTGAGTCATGAAGATTAGAATAGTAAGTGGGTGTGTAAGAATACACCATTTTTCTGTTGTTTGAATTTCTTGGATTTTCTTTGGTTTTTGAATTGGAAAGAAAGTGAAGGGAAAAGAAGTTGAAGTTCTCTCCTTGTGTTGTTGGTGGGTGTTTTTGTAAGAGATTTTTTAGGGAAAGGGATGTCCCTGTCGAGTGTCAAATGTAGTATAGTAGTTGTTGTCTCAGAATTTGAATTGAGGGATTTTGGAAACGGTCACAAGAAAGTAGCCGTTGGGACTTCGGAGGCTAAAACAGTAAAATCACCCAATGCATCTTTTAGATTTTCTTCATCGTCCTTGGTTTTGCTTTCTTTATCTCCGAGAAAAGAAGATTTCTCTCTCTGCAGGTTTTTCTTCTCCTCTGGATCCTTTCTGACATAATTGAAAATACTCTTTTAGTTTATCTTTTTTTCAAAAAAATAATTATTTAAAAAATGCAAGTCTACAAGTATAAATGGACTATTCTCTTTAATCTGCACTTTCTTTTGAAACTATGGTAGAATTATAGCAAGCTAGTTCAACTTCCAAGTTCTAAGAAATTCAAACCAATTACTATTGCATAAACTGGCTTTCAAATTATAGATCTGCTTCTCAGTAAAAAAAGACTAATCAGTTCAGTAAACAATTCTATTGATTTAACTCACTTCAACTAATCCATTTACACTTTTAATAGGCACATTGACAAAGCTCGAAACATCCAAGAGCCAACATTTTAAAATATATATACATCTCCAACGGGAAAAGAAATAGTGATCATCTCATAGAAAAGGCTGAAATGACAACCAATAAAGGAAGAAAGGGAGGAAAAGGAACATGCAGGTGAATTAAGAAATCTAATCCAAGTGGGCCTTTTTGTAATTGCCAAAACGATAATAAACAATACAAAACATAATTGTTGTTAGGCTAAGCATAGCTTAAAAAATGTCCCGTGCATGCCCAAGAAATTGGAATATAGGATTACAGAAACAGTCCCAATATTACATGGACAGCCACTGTTCTTTTCCTGTAACCATGGTGCACTTTCGGCCTCTCCTCTGAGGCTTTGTGGAAGAATAAAAGTGAAATCAAGAAAAGTGCACCAATATGTTACCGTCTCCTAAACCATTGCTATGTGATCTTGTAATGACTCAAGCCTAGGATTCAAACCAGCACCTACTGGCCCTGACATTCCCCTGCATCCTTTGTGACCTGGTCACGCTACCAACTTGACTTGAGCTACTTGTAAGAGTGAAGACTGCTCCCACAGACCAACACAAGTCGTTCCAGCATGCTTTGTCCTCACATGCTTCTTAAGTAAATTTCCTAGGAGGTTACCCAACATAAGATTGCTTCAAGCCAAGCACGCTGAACTTTGGAGTTTTTATGATTAAGCCTCTAAAAAAGAAGGAGCACCTTGTTGGTATTGATAATAACTATCAATTCTTTTAAGTCTATCTTAACCATGCTTGCATAGTCTTAGGATCCCTCTTCTCATTTGGATAGTATCAATTCATTCATGTACCCTCCTCCACTCAGGTGTTACAGGTCTTCTAGTATGCAGCAAATACTAGCTCCATCTATACAACATATAAATTCATCAATGAATCAATTTGAGATCCATATGTTTCATTCCAATCCAATTCGTTAGTAAGTTTTAATCTTTTTTTGACAACCCATAAAGGATCATATGCTACCAAAAATGAATTGTGATAAAAATGTTGAGACAAACCAAGTTACAGGAAAGAAATCTCTAAATTCCCATATGATGAATGCAGGGCTTGCTCGAACACGTAGATATATCAACTACTTTACCTTGCAGAGGATTTTAATTGAAGCTTAGAGTAAAATCACCTGAAAAATGATAATTGTTCTTATGACAAAAATCAATATTACCAATCTAGCAAGATGAATCAAAATAATTATCTATGTAAACTACATGGTTAAAAAAATTACTCACAAATTGATTGGTAGAACTCCTGATCAACATGTTTGACGTGGTCAAGTTGCCATTAAACAGACCCCCATCGTGCAAATTTCCATTGCAATACCAGTCTGCTTGAAATACCATTGGACCATTTCGCATCCAGAGTCATATCACTCAATTTCAAGGAGTATGTGCTTCACTGAACTATTCTTTATGTACCCAAATGTGAAGGCACGTTGTACTGGGTCCACGACATACAGAACTGAAGTAGGAACCCTGAGTCATCTGGCTTTTGCCGTGCACCTTGCCTCTTCCTAGCATGAAGTATCACTCAAAAGTTATGTAAGCCAGTCAACAAAAAACCTGTAGCTAATTTTTCCCTTTCCAATAAAGGATAAAGAGTGCCATTATAAGTTTAAATAACAAAACAAACTGCTAACTAACATCACCGGTGGTAAGAAACAGATATTCTTAGACATCCCAAATTCTTATTTCACAGTTTCCCTTTTCCCAAATGCATCTTAGACAAATGAAGTGCAGTTGACTCACCACTTCAGCTCCTTGGTTCCTTTTCCAGGGTACCACAGACAAATCTGCCATCTCCTGAACAGTATACAACAGTTTGGAAGTGTTGTATAGACATGAGAAATTCCTGGAAGAAATTTCTAGAATATTATTATATAGCTTGAAGATGTGTAGCGTGCAATATATATGAATCCCATGTTCTAAAACATATCTCACCGTTCCATCTTGATTCCTAATACATAAATTTACTAATAGTTACAACGGACGGCAGACATGACTTTTTATTTGGTGGGGGGATAAAATAGCAACATAGTTTTTCAATGAATAAGACAGCTACATAGCTTTTCAACCATATTGTTCCCACAGGTTCCACAAGAGAAAGTGAGTCGCATCAAGATGTGGTTAACATTGACTGGAAACAAACTGGCTCAGTCATACTGCAAGAGTAATTACCGGCCATTATATAAACAAATATAATAAGCAACCCACAAGCCTGCAATAAGATGAACCATCTTCCAAGGGCTTCCACGAGATCTAAAAGAACTCAATTTGATTTGGGGTCAGTAGGCAGATCAGTGGGTTTATGAGCAAAACAAAACCCTGCATCTTCCAACAGTTTCAAAGTGATACTTGAAAAAAAGTTACCTGATCTTGACTTTGCAATCTCAAGTTCCAAAAAGTATTCATTCAAGGGAACTGAGACCCTTGAGCTTAAATTGCCCATGAAGAAAGGTTTTTAAAGACTTATTTTTGAGGTTAGACCAGAGGCAATGAAGCAAGAATTAGAACCTATAGCTATAGTGAACGAGGAACAATCCAATTTCGACTGGAAAACAATCCATGCCTAATGAGAGCTTGAGAGAATTTCAGCTTATAAGTTATACAGCTCAAAGAAATTATATGTAATGTAATTATTCAGTCTCAAGTTCAAGAAAAATAACAAAGTACAAACCTTGATAGTGTAGATTAGAATATCCAAGTCCATTGAACAGCAACTGCACATAATTGACTACTTCATCTTTAGTCCAAAGTACAGGACTTTCTTATAACTCAAAGTAGATTTCAGTTATGGAGAATCCAGGACCTGCGGAGTATAAAGCACTTGTATAACTCAAACGAAGGGGAGAATCCAAGGCAGCAAGCCAATGAAAAGAAAAGAAAACGGATAATAAGATGTACAAGAACTAACCATTATCCTTCATTGGAAAAATTCAAAGACTAATGCCAGTCACTGCTATTCAGCAAAGTGCTCATTTTCGAAGTTGAATGTTCTTGATTTTTAGAATATCAGGATGGAACAGAGATGAAAAATGTGCATCAGGGAGAATTCCCTTAGACAACATATCGTCAAATAGAGTTACAGCCTTCTCTACATCCCCACTTCTACAACAGCAGGACAGTAGGGAGGTATATGTCACCGTATCAGGCTCTATGCCTTGATCAACCATTTCCTCAAAGAGGATAACAGCATCATTAAGGTTGTTTATTTTACAATACCCATCAATCAATACACTGTAGCAAATAACGTCTGGAGTAATCTTCATGTCCTTTATTTCATCAAATAGAGTTAAAGCCTTCTCTACATCCCCATTTCTACAATAGCCCGACAGTAGGGAGGTATATGTCCCTGTATCAGGCTCTATTCCTTGATCAACCATTTCCTTAAAGAGGATAACAGCATCATGAAGGTTGTTCGTTTTACAATACCCATCAATCAATACAGTGTAGCAAATAACGTCTGGAGTAATCTTCATGTCCTTTATTTCATCAAAAATTGTGGAAGTAAAATCTATTTCTTGCTTTGCACCCCTTAAATCTATTGAGGAGCAAAGCCCTCGTAATCTGGTTTTAAATTGACCATCAAGCAAAACTGTATAGGTAACAATATCAGGTTTCCTCCCTCGAATTTTCATATCACACAGAAGTTCGTAAGCTTCCCTCAAGAAATTAATCTTACAATAGCCATTTATCATCATTGTGTAAGTGATGAGATCAGGGGTTAACCCAACACAGACTAAACAATCAAATAAACATTGGGCCATCCTCATATTCCCAGCCCGACAGAGAGAAGCTATGACTTTATTGTACACAATTTCATTAGCCTCCACATTTATAATTGACAGTCTTTTGATCACCTTAATAGCTCTATCATTAGCATCTTCGATGCAAAGGCTACTAACTAGCCTAAAGAGAGAACCTTTTTTAATTAAAAATCCTTTCTGAGACAAATTAACAAAAAGCTCATATGCATCTTCTGTATGGTCGGCTGCACAATACCCATTAATCATGGCAGAATAGTTATCTGCAGTCTTTACTTCTAAACTGTTGAAAATGTCTGTTGCTTCTTTCACTTTGCCTCCCATACATAAATTTTCAATTATCAGGTTTGGCATCCTAGGGTCTTCTCTCAAACCATGTTCTTGCATGTAGTCTAGAAGGCCTAGCACCATAGATACAAGACCATTTCTAGATAATCCAGCAGCAAGCACATTATAAGTGATGGGGTCAGGCTCAATACCGTTTTTCTTCAATTTTTCAAACATTTCCATTGCTTCATGAACCTTTCCTTGAACAAAAAAACCTTTTATCATTGTTGTATAATGCACAACATCCATCTGGATCTGTCTACTTGTCATATCTTCCAACAACTCCATAGCTTCTTCCAATCTTCCCTGTTCACATAACGCATCAACAACAATATTGTATGCAACCTTGTCGAAAAACACCCCCCTAACCTGAAATACTTTAAATTGGTTCACTACTTCTGAGTACATTTGCATCTTAAGCAAACATTGAAGGATGGAGCTGACGATCACACAATTTGTTTTTATACCTTTTGACATCATGAAACTGTGCAGAGACAAAGCTTTTTCCAACTTCAACTTCTTGCAATAACCATTGATCAGCACACAATAAGTTTGGGCATCTGGAACTACTCCATATTTTTCCATATCAAGAAATACTTTTTCTGCCTCGTCTATTTTCATTTCTTCACAAAATCCACGAATTACAACAGTGTAAGCATACAGATCGATTGGGGCCTGTGCTGTTCTCCATTCTTGTAGCAACTGATACCCCAAAGCTGAATAATGATGGGTACACAACCCTTCGATATATGCAGTATAAGCAAAGGCATTTGGAGTCACCCCAGCTTCACTCATCTCCTGAAAAATATCTATGGCTTCTTCCATATTACCCATTTTGCAAAGTGCTTTCATTACAATAGCATAAGTATAATCATTAGGATGGAAGCCAAACCTCTTCAACTGCTTGTACACAGCTAGAGCCATATTCATTTTCCCATGCTCAATAAGGCGGTTCAATAGAAAATTACAAGTAAAAATATGTGGAACGAATCCCTTCCTTTTTGATTGAAAAAGTAAATCTACAGCACCATCAAACAAGCCAACACTCACATAAGCCTTGATTAAGGCATCATATGCTCGAATGAATGAGCCATCCACCGCATACCCTTGATTAAGGGATTCAAGCAAATCTAAAACATCAAATTCCATTTTCTTGGGGCCAATGAGATCCAAGAACAGAGAGTCAAGCTTTCTCTCCATACCCCAAGAGCACAATATCCTAATAAGAGATACGTAGGTAGAGATGTTATGTCGAAAGCCACGTTCCTCCAATTCACGAAAAAAGGAAAAAGCAACGTTGGGTTCTCTTCGGAGACTTTCTAAGATTTGAATCACCTTTGACGGGTTAAATTGAACATCCAAATTTGTGTGGTAGGAGGTGGTACTTTGTTCATCATCACTGTGTGCAAAAGAAAACGGGTTTAGTTGAACAATTGCAGTTGAGGCGAATTTGACTAGTTTGAGCTTTAATTTATTGAGCTTGATGGGATTATTTACAACGAGTAACAAACAATTCATGGAAGTGAATGGTTGTTCGCTTTCCTTCCTGTGGTGTAGAGGAGGAGAAAAAGGAATCTCAATGAAAAGTAGTGCAAGGGTCTTCAATTAACTGGCCAGTCTACAGACGGTTGCAGCTATATTTCCTTCTCTCTACTGCTTTTAGCCACTACACAGTCCATAGCCTGTTGAGTAGATCCCTCATACCAGAAGTGCCTCGAAACATTATTACCTTCACCGAGAAGGGGAATTGATAATTCAGAATAAGACTTTTGCCTCCCAGAACTCCAAACCGTAGCAGGAGGGATGCATTCCCCAACATAATTCAGCAGAAATAAACAAATGCAGCCAATTAAAACCAGCAGACTATAATGTAAGTTATATTTCAATCATAAGAAACTCATTCCCCTAAAGAATTCAACACTAAAAATGAAAAGCACTTCAAAGTTAAGGCAACTAAAGGCCTAAAGTCAGAAGAAACTATCATCAACCGCCATTTGATGTTTCATAGGTTGGCGGTGAGAACGAAGATGGATTTAAGAGAACAAATGCAGTGAAAGCTCAGTTGATCAAATTAAGCATAACGGATGCTAGGAGAGAATTCAAAGCGAGTGACGGAGTTAGTCAGAGTTGGAGCAATCAGATTTTCCAGTCTCTGGTGAAACTTCACGAGACAAACTCTGACTAACAATCGACTGCTCCGATTACCGTTGCAAAATCATCAAAGTGGAGCTGCCGGAATGAACCGACTGAGACTTACGAACCAGTTGAAAGAGAGAAGAAATCGAAAGCACTGGAATTCGTTCGCAGGAAATGGGCGGAACCAGACGGTGACGGCGGCTACGGAATTGGTTGTCCGACGGTAAGAAGATGAACCCCAGGTCCCGCCTCTGAAAATTTGTGACCCATTGAGGGGCAATTTGAACATTACGTCGAAAGGGGTTTTTCTTTTCTTTTTTTTTTTCTTTTTTTCCATGAAGTATAAATTTTATTTGATGGAATAATTTCTGAATACAATTTTCATAATGCAGAACAGAAAAAACTAAAAGTAATATTTTTATTTTTATACTTTTTTATGTTATGATTTTAAAATTAAACATTCATATGTGAAAATTATTTATTATTTATAGTATTACATAATTTAAATTGGCTGCATTTTTCAAATCAATATGTAAAGTGAATAGATTTTTTTAAAAAAAAAAGGTAAAAAAAAAACATAATAAACAGTTTTTTCAATTATTAAGAATAGTAGAAATTGTTTGATTGCATCTCTTAGTTTTTTTCTTATACTATTAATTAAAACCTAATGATTCACAAAGAAGGTAGATTTTTTTTTTTTTTTGCCATATTATGGGCATAAAGGAAAATTTAACCTTATCGCATTAACTAATTTAGTTACATTGCAGCTATATCTTAACCAAATAAGTGTTTGATATTTTACTGAGCAACATTCATTTTTATGTTAAGAAAATTCTCTTTTGTTGATATCATTTTTATTTAAAAAGCTGTCAATAGTGTTGTTCACCGTTCACTACACTACCGAGAAAGCTCTATTTAGTTAGAAGGAATTGTGTTGGTTGGAATCCCTCCTTCCCATATTAAATAATAGATAGACTGTATTTATTACATCTTTAGGTAGGGGTGCAAGTTGAAAATTTGAAAAGTGTGATAACTTAGTTCATTTTCTAAATCATGAAACTCAAAATAGTTTTTTTTTTTGTTTGTTTGAGTTCAACATTTGTGGGGATGGGGATCGAACCATCGACCTTTACGATGGTAGTATATGCTTTTATCCACTGAGCTATACTCGAATTGACATAGTTAAAACTATTTGAATTGGATAGGGTTATACTCGGATTGGCATAGTTAAAACTATTTGAATTGGATAGGGTTTTGATTGATTCAATTGAGCTATGATTGACTGTACCGATAGTGCAACCAAAGTTTCACGTTAGCTAGATGAAAGGAAGATCACAGATATATAAATAAGATACAACATTTTTATTGCTATTATGTTTGATCCTCTGGGTCTATGAATCAATGATAAATTACTGAGTTTCGTCCAAAAGGAAACTCAAGGAGTTTGGGTGTGGCATCGTTTTTTTTTAATAAAATATATATGAAATGGCCTGATTTTTCTTTTTCCTTCCTTTTTTTTTTTTTTTTGGCTAATGGATTAATGGCAGAGTTCCATTATAAATTAACAAAAATATTTTGTAATCTTAGTAAAAAAATTGCTTATACCCATACCCATAACTAATATCACTCGGCTCCTCTTTTGGTGTAATGTTAATATCCCTTCTTTAAACTCGATGAGAGTGGAAACTGGAAAATACGCAAATGAAAGTTTTTATTTGTTGTTTTCTTGTGAGATTGAATCAATAATCCAATCAATTTTCTCACTGTTCTTCAATCTGTCAACAAGCTACTTTGAACCTTTTTCACACAAAAATTTACAAAGAACCGACAATAACTACAATCAGAATCATTCAAATAAACACACACCGTCGAAGAACAGACCCACTGAAATCAAGGCGTCTCACCAGCACTGACCACATTTTTCTTGCTCTACGGTTGTCCAATTCAACTTGCTCCAACTGAACTTTCTCATCGCCATCCCTCTGCATCAAATCGCAATAAGTTAATTCTTTGTAACCATGAGAAACAGGTAATTTTGGATGATTAAGTTTAGGTTATACGTTGATTGAATTCATGAAATGTAAATGTAAATGTAAATTCATCAGTGTTGTTGTAAACGCCGTTGGTTTAATACCTTCCAGTTCCAGTTCCATCCTCTGATTTCCTCTGCGCTCTCAATCGCTCGTCCAATCTCCTCTTCGCCTCTCTCGCAATTCCGTCCAGTTTATCGTCTTCGTGTTCCTCGGCTAACAGGCTTCTTTGCTGCAAAATTTCCAGTAAATTTGAATCAATTCTGTTACTCATCCTGAATAAAATTTTGAATTCATTGATGAAGAACGATACGATTTACGAACCAGAGAGGGATTTGAACCGAGGAGCGTTTCGTGATTGCTTGTGTACAAGCAGAGAATAGATCTCCTGGTTAAGCCCTGAGCGGCCATGGGCGGTGAATCTGACCATACTTTGTTTTGATGACACCGTCTTCTTCGAGCACACTCTACACCAGGAAGCATTCCGGCCATTGGAGAAACTCGCGAAACCTTGAAAGTTGAAATCGCTGCACGGATCTAGGGTTTTGTCTGAGATGGCGGAGACGAGGGAAGCGAGTATATGAATGCCGTTTGCTTGCCTTGATTTCATCGATCTTTAATAAAGTAAAAATCATTACTCTTGTCTTGAATTTGGTGGTTGGTTTATTCCTTAGAAAAAGAAAGACGAAAGTGTGAAGAAGGAGGCGAGAAGCTTCCGTGAAATTTACCAGAGTCCACTTGGTCAGTCTTACCAAAATACAAACTCTCCATTTCCCAATACCTAACTGGACATTTTTTTTTTAAATTTATCTGTGAGTGTTGGGGTTAGTTTACATGCATTTGGACTATTTTCAAGATACAATCGAAGGAGCCTACCACATTCGGTTGTCAAAGAGACTCGTATGATATTAAAGGTCCGTCTTTAGTGTTGGTTAAAATTGATTATTTCATAATTTATATAAAATTACTTTTGAGTTTACTCTTATAAATAGTTGATTGTGAAATTAGTTTTCCTAATAATTTGTATATTTTATATTGTTTTTTTCATGTCTATTTTCATCTTATATTTTCCTATTTAATATTATTTTCTATTTAAATTTTTTAAACAAAATTTTGATGAATTCAATTTTTATAACAATTATTTTTTAAAATATTTATCAAATAATTTAGAGTAAACAAAATTTTCAACTTAAATCATATGAATTTTTAAATAATTATATTATAATAAATTTAGATATTAAAGATGAATAAAAACTAGTTGAAATAATGTCTCATAGATTCTGTTTTCAACATAATAATTATTTATTATCCACATTTCACTTCACATTCATTCTCTTTCAAAAAACCCTCTGCATCTGAATTCCCATCAATTCCCACAAGACAGACTTATTCTGCCGACTTCCTTGCAAATTCAAATGACTTCTTCTACTTCGAAGAAGCGACATGGTTTTTGTTACTTTTTTCTACTTGATTTTTGTGGCGGCTTTTCTTCTACTTTCATGACAAAGTCATCGACTCATATCTTTACGTTTTGGGCTCCATAACACTATCTAAGAAATTCTTAGATTTTTTTTTTCAACAAATGAAGATAACTTGCCAGCACCAAATACCAAAAAAGTTTTTTAAACACCCAACATCAGCTTTTTTTTTTCTTAAAATAGTATAAGCTAAATAGAGTATTTAAAGAGAGTATTTTTTTAATAGGTCTATTTAAGGATTATTTTTGGAATAGAAATGAGGTGAGTATCTTTAGCTAGTATTTAGAAAAGTAGAGAGTATTTGTAATATTTATGGCGTATTTTTAAAATAAAAAAAGAGTATTTTATAATAAAAAATTATTTTTAGAATAAAATAGAGTTTGAGAAGTATTTTTTGGAATAAGATTGTTTCAGTATAATATGTATTTGCATATTAATACTTTTAAAATATTAATTATATTTTTAAAGATTTCTTTTTAGATTTTAAAATTTAAAATTTTTATTTGTATTTTTAATA
>JAOANK020000022.1:6230956-6247792 GCA_026257165.2 Telfairia occidentalis | reverse complement strand
CAGAGCAAAAAAATCTTTCAAGTTTAGAGTATAAAACATTTTGGAACTGAGAGGTATTGTGAGAATTGGATTACTCGAGGACAAACAAAAATAATAGTAAAGAAAAAATCGAGGTTCCAATTTTAAATTTTTTATCTGTGGACTCAAACTATTTTGTTTATTTGGGTCCAAGGATTGCTTTGTATTACTATAGCATTGCTTTGTTTCATGAACCCATGACTTGCTAAGCTTATCTTTTTCCTACTTTTAAATGGTTTAGCGAATGCCTTAACATGTTGATGCAGGTCCAAGGATTCATACCTGAGGTCAATTCATTGGAGGAAATCTTAAAGTCAAGTGAGAAGATGGAACCTAAACTGATTGGATATGATGAAACACCCACGGTCACGAAAGCTGATAATGGTTTCGGAACAATAAAGGGGCCAGAATCTTCTGGTGCAGACATAGATCTTCCTGTGTACCACGAAGTTGGCCATTCTCATCCAGCACGCATTACACAGATAATCAAAACGCCAGTGTCTTCATCTGGAGCTGCAGAAGAACAACTGAAACCTAGCATGGCCTTTGATGGTCATGATAGTCAAGCAGACTTGCAGTCATCATCAGGTACGTACTTTAGCGGATACTATTCTTGGAGGGTTATGATTACATGTTGATTTATTTTCTAATGTGGAGCGGTCTTTTTAGGTCGGTCGTGCAAAACAACGGCCAGATCACGTTTGTATGAAATCTGTGCTGCAAACCATTGGAATCCCCCTTCATTTGATTGCATGAATGAGGAAGGACCAAGCCATTTAAAAACGTAAGTCCTTGATGAATTGAATTCTATGCTATCTGGGATAGGCATGGTAGAAATTGGAAAAGGCTGGTTTTTTGTGTCTGAATTTTAGAAAATTGTTCCTCAACAATATCAAGCACTCTCTGCAACATTAGACTCGCCATTCTTAAAAGTAGGAAGTCCCATTTTGGCTCAATTTTTTTGCAGGTTTACTTACAAGGTTGTATTAGAGATGGAAGAAGCCCCCGGTATGATTTTCGAATTCTTTGGAGCACCCCATTTGAAAAAGAAGGCTGCGGCCGAGCACGCAGCCGAAGCAGCTCTTTGGTACTTGAAAAAGGGAAGGTACTTGCCTGAGACAGGTTGATACAATTATGACATTCTCATGCTTCTTTATTTGACAGACTGAAAGCCAAGCCCTGGGGATGGCTAATGTTCAACTGTATTAGAATAGAACATATTTATAGCCATACTGGCTGTTTAGAAAAGTAGTTTATTTTATGAATGCAGGGTGTGGGAGGCTTGTGTAGTTTTGTAATTTTTCCATTTTGTGCTGTAAGATGTAAGTTTTTTATCATCTTTTGGGGTTTTCAACCCCTTGTATAATTTATGTTATATGAAAGCAATTAAAATTTGCTTCATCAGGTTCATGTTTGGAATAAGCATCTTCCATTGTCATTTTATGCAGAAATTTATGAATGATTGTTTACTATTATTATATTTTTAGAGTAAAAACACTGCTATATGGGTTATTATTATTAATGTTCATATCCAAATTCATCATTATTTCACTTGTTTTTGTGTGAAAATTGTACGTACAATTACAATTGGTTTTAACTGAAGTAAGATCGTTCAAACTTTTAACTTGCATTCGTTTGACAGAATGAATAGAAAATTTACAAAAATAGCAAAATGAAAATGTAATATTGCATTCATAAGTTTAAAATACTAAGTTGAAACTATATATATATATATATATATTTTTTAACTTCAACATTTGTAGGGATGTGAAATTAAACTATCGACTTTTACAATGATAGTACATGCTTTTATCTATTAAGTTATGTTTGGATTGACTTAAAATATTATATATTTTTAAACTTACAAAATAGAAACTATACTATATCTTATTAAAAAAAACACATAAAATATCCAAATAACACATTTTAACACATATTTTCGATGTCAAATCAAACATAGTTTAATTGATTAAGATATATCTTTTCAACTAAAAAAATCTGTAGATTTGAATCTTCATCTTTACCTATATTTATATATTTTTTTATAAGTCTTCACCTTCACTTCACCTGTTGATAAACTTAAAAGAAATAAAAAAAACACGCATCTTGGATTAATAGATCAAAGTATATCTTAAAAAAATGAAAGAAAAAAAAGTGTAAACCGAAGATTGAGAATTCAAACACACGGCCACATGCTCTCTCTTTGTGAAGGTTCTACCCTTCAGTCTGCCGCTCCGTTGTTGGCCCTTTCTTCTCTTTCTCAACGTCCTCTGAGGTTGTTCTTCAATTTATTCTTTGTTTTCGTTTTCTTGATTAACGCATCTTTCTCACTTCGCATCTCAAAATGTTGATGCACTTACTCAGGCTCAGAGAGTGGTATCTTTTTATAGGTACGCAGTGCTTGGAGCTGGTTTTGCCGGGCTTTCTGTTACTTGGCATTTGTTGAAGGTACGCTTCTGTCGCTCTGTTTTTACTGTCTGTTTCATAATCCAATGCATACACTGTCTTCCTTTTCAGAGTGTTTTGGTTGTTGGATTTCTGGTTTTTGTGTATCAGTTGGCAATAAGAATTTGTTCTACTCTTTGGAATTCAATCGAGGGATTTCTTACATTTAAGATTCATGATTGCATGAGGGCATCTACATTCATGAAATATGTTCCCTCATTTTGTCAGCCCCCAATTCAAGTTCTATAGACCCTTCGTAATCATTTAATTCATTTATTGGCCTTAGGGTTTTTATTCGGTGCCAATTTTCTGAAGGTCGATTTAAGTCTACGAGCAGCTTGGGAAAGGAAAATTAGTCTTCTAAACAATAGCAGCAACTTAGACTTGGTCGAGAAAATTCACGATGTTGTTGGAATAGATTTGGTGTTATGATTTGAGGTTGAGTATTTTTAACCCCCTTGAACACTTGCCACCCATAGACATTGTTGATAATAATGATGTGAAATTCTATAGTTTACGAGTAGAACAAAAACGAAGTGACGTACTATGCATTTCTGCTGGATTAATAGTTGTGGAGCCTGATTCTTCAGATCAAAAGCAAACTCCCATAAAAGTTGACTGTATTTACATGTGCTCGAAAATCCTACAGCAAACTCCAGCTAGGGTGTAACTCATCAGAAGTTAACTCTTAGTACTGTAATACGCTAAAGGTGAATTTATGCATGATTTGGATGAATGTGGAGTTGGTAGAATTTCTTCTTCCAGTTGGTTGAATGGCTTCCCTAATTCTGACCAATCGTGTGAATATGAATTACATACAGTGAAGTGTATAAATTTTCACATGAATTGAATAGCAAATCAAGCATCCCTCTTAAGAACCTGAATGTTACAAAGGATATTTTTCCGAACATGAGGAAATATCGACAAGGTGAATTTTCTATGAAAAATAGTTTCAAGTATAGAGTAAAAAAGTCTGATAAGAAGCAGCCCCTTGTAACTTAAATGGGTGATAATTGTCCATGGAGCTTACAAGAGATTAAGTTGCCTGGAACTGAATTGTTTATGATTCAAAAATTTTGTGAAACTCATAAATATTCATAAAAATTTCTGTAACTGGTATACGTTGTTTTTTTTACCAGAGTCAATGCTGAATGTTGTGATTCATCTTATTATGTTTATTGCAGCTCTGTCCTAAGGATGTACCTCTATGTATTGACATATATGACGAAGTTGGCATTGGTGGAGGGGCATCTGGAGTCGCTGGAGGGCTTCTTCACCCTTATTCTCCTAAAGGTTCCAACAATCTAGTTAGTTACTTTACCTTCACTGTAAAAATCAAGGATGTGGCTAACCCCTTGAAATTGTGACAGTTAAACTTCTCTGGAAAGGTGCTGAGTGTTGGGCTGAGTGCTTAAAGCTTTTGAGCGTTGCAGAGTCAGCACTTCACTCCAAAGAGTTGGATTTTGAGATGGAAGAGTGTGAGAATATGCATGGATTCATCGTTCAAAGACGGTCTGTTTCTTCAATTTTTTTAGCTTCCAAGACAGATATTCTTGATCGTTTTTTGGTCTTCTCCACAAAGATCCTCCTCCTCTGGTTATGTTGAAAGAAACTTTATGCATTGAGTTGCATATACCCATCACTGTGTTGACATTTCCTTCTTATGTTTTCTTTTCATACATGGGCATTTAAAACAAGAGCGTCCCTTCAAAATCTGTTTAATTATCATTCTTTTGGAAATAGTGGATGAAGCGTGTCATGCTTATGGTGTATTTTATTTACTTTAGGGGCATCTTGAGGCCTGCAATCAGCTTGAAGAATTTGATGGTGTTAAAAGAAGTAATTCCTTGCTTTGTATATATGTCTCAATGTCTCATTACTCTACTTAGAAGGTTCTAACATATTTGATAGTGTTACTTTATTTATGTAACTAGAATGCTCAGAATGGCCTTGATAGCTGCAGAATAGAAACAATTGATGAAGATGCTGCCAGAAATCTTGTTCCTAAGCTTCGTGTTCCACTAAATACAGCTTTTTATATGCCTCAAGCCGTAAATATCAATTCTCAACGTTATCTTGAGGTCTCAACTTCTCTGGATACTAATTTTTTCTTGCATTTGTTATTTATTATAACATGTCTCTGATCTTTTTTCTTGCTAATCTTACGGTTAGGCCCTATTTATAGCATGTGAAAATCTGACCGAGGAATCATCCACCTCAGGGTTTGGTCAAAAGGAGTTGAATTTGCAGAAAAAATCTATTAACGAACTGCGTGAACTAGAAGGTACGTGAAATTTCTCAAATCCAAATTTTCTCAGCATTACCTTGGATTTGAACTGTTTCTTATACAATACAACTTTCTGGAAAGCTTGCAGGGACATACGATGCTGTGATCGTTTGCCTGGGTGCCAAAATGGTCATGCTTCCTGAACTTTCTGGAAAGCTTCCTTTGAGAACTTGTAGAGGTGTAGTTGCTCATTTGCAGCTACCCGATGGTTTCAGGTACTAGTTTCTTATACGCAGTTATCAGAATTACTGCAGTATGTGGTATTCATTATTTATCATCACAAGGGTATTTGCTTTTCAATCTGGCGACAGTTGTGTTTTCTTTCATGTCTGATTACTTGAGATACCAACGCCCAACTGTCAATTTGTAGCAGGGATAAGGGCCAAATATGATTTTATTTGAACAAGAGCGCCACAATCAATTTTGACGTTCTGGGTCTGCTATGTGATTGTCCTGAAATAATTAGAGTATAAACCCTGTCATGAACAATCTCCCTACCGTTCAGATAGATGTGAGAAATTTTGCTGTTAGAGCATTCTTCGTCTAGGAAATTGCTATAATGAACTTTAACATTTGCCATTGAAAACCTCTTAGAAATACCTTGATAATCTATCTTGTTAGTCTGATATCTGGTATTATACTGTATTTCAGCAATGCATACCCAGAGCTTGGGCCTTCTATACTGTCAGACGCATGGCTATCCATACAGGGTCCTCGGAGTGTATACATGGGTTCGACATGGGAATGGCAATCAACAAATTCATCAACCGAAGTTTCCGAAGATGAAGGCTCAAGAGCGGTTGCAGAACTTTTACCAAAGGTGTCAGCCATTTATCCCTCCATAAAGGAGTGGAGTTTCAGAAGAGCGAGGGCTGGTCTTAGAGCAATGCCACCACTTACTCCTCATGGATCTCTTCCTCTTATGGGTTGTATAGATGAGGTTGTAAGACACAACAGCTCTTGCAAGTATTGGTTATTTGGAGGGCTTGGTTCGAGGGGATTGTTGTACCATGGTTGGCTTGGGAAATTAGCAGCGCAGGCTGTACTTTCATGTAATGAAGAACTAATTCCATCTGAACTAACCTCTTGGAAGAAAATAATGAATAAATAATTCGTTCTCTCCCTCTGTCTTACATCCCCCAGACGCTGAGATAACAGATCGACTGTCTCGTGATGTTCGAAAAATCCTCTTTAATAGTCCATTTGTTCAACATTTAAGAGTTTTTCCACAACTGGCTTCTGCTTAGGAATAAATTAAAACGGAAACAAACTCTTAACAAGTCATGTCAGTTCACGACCTTGCCAAAAAACAACATATAATAAAAATTTACTGGTCAAAGTTCAATCACTAATGAGCAACGGCTACAGGACAGGCGATACTGAGGGTACATGTACAAAAAACTGAGTCCCAAAATCCTCCCCATGAAATCCGATCACAAGAAGAGATCAAGCAAATCATCTACCTCAGAAAGTATCTTTCAGTTGTTAACGCTAAATAAAGATGGATGGTACCGAGAACTCTGAACAAGCAAATTAAATATCTTGACTCATTGTCCACATATAAACCTGGCCCCCGCTCGTGGCTCCTGCTAATGTTCCAACATCATACGGATGTGCGTCAAATCTGCATGGTATTGCCGATATGTGGGGGCTTTGTAAAACAAAGACTCCCTTCCGTTGTCCCAGCGAAATAACATCTACTGCTCTCTTCATATTTCCGATGAAAATGTGTGAGTCATCCCAACCCCATATTGCTCTGCTTCCAAATATATAGATGCCGTTAATCTTCTAACACAAAAAAAGTAAAACCTACTTATCACGATAAACGTGATACTAATATTAACAGTGTCTGCATTGGAGAATAAACATACAAATTACCACTAAAAAGCATGACCATTTATATCCAAGGCCCAAGACCACACTTGATAACCAGAAAAAATAAAATAAAATAATATACCAGTACACGTGATGTGTTGTAACTGGGGATGCAGAATAGCATCTGGAAATCCAAGTGCAGAAAAATTATGTAGTGCATCATCATTCATTTTAAGAAGATTAGGTTCAAGCATATTCATATATTGACTATAACATAAGTAACATGCAAGAAAATCAGCAGCCAAGCATTAAAGAAAATTGCAGCGAATCATCATCCATATATTAGCACATAAGCTTCAAATATTTGCATATTTAACATATGGACAAAATATGCTTCTTAATAAAAAAAAAAAAAAGAAACTAGTAAGCCGTTTTCAGTTACAACACAAGATTCAAACATTGATATCAACATCAGGAGAAAGTAAGCCATTCATATATAAATTTAAAATATCCCAATGTGTGGAGATAGATGAATCGCACTAAGTAAATTTCAGATGGGAATGAAAAGGGGTAAAATTTTAAGGAAAGTGATAAAGAGGACAGGACTAAGAAACTTACTTGAAAGAAGAAATCCACCTGCCTGTCCGATTATCATGGGATATCATTGTAGTATCTTCAAAATTAACTCCACCAGATATACCAACATTGTCGTCAAAACTACATGAAATGAGATCTATTAATCCCAAACTATCATATGATACTATTCACCCATGAAATGCCATCTACTACTACACAACCAATTTCAGTTAGGGTGGGGGAGGGAAAAATAAAGTTGACATTTGTGAGACTTATGATAAGCAGTTCATTGTTGTTCACATAACAATAAGAGAGGCATAGTTTGAGATGAATGCATGAACTGTAATTTCAATGTAATTAGGGTGTACAACATATAGAAAATTCTACTGCCCAGAAGACAACCATTCCTTGAGCAAACAAAAAATATAGACTATCAAGCATATTGATGGTGTTTTATTCTTAGCTCAATATTCCGGCCCCCATTCAGCTTATTTCATGAACCAAATCAGTACTCTAGTTATAACAGTAAAGCAAAGAAGAAAAGAATAACTGCAAGAATAAATGGACTAGCGAACTCAATGAACTTGAGCTATAAGACATCTTATGTATTCTATCTTTCACCTTTTTGTTGATTCTGTTCCTACAGTTAAACATAAAGTTTCAAAAGATGATCAATTTACCTAGTAGTTGCAAGGAAGCGTCCAGAGGGTGAGAAGTAAGCAGAATGAATTGCCCTTTTGTGGCTGACCGTCGTCAAGGTTTTGGGCTTTTCAGCATTAACACTTCTCAAATCCCAAATGCAGGCAGTTCCATCACTAGAACTAGTAGCCATGATGTTGCAATTTTCAACATTAAAATCTATGGAATTGATCCTATCTTCATGCAACATCCATTCCATTGGGCAGTTTCCAGTCCTTTTATCCCATATATTCAACCCTCCACGACCCTCAGCAAAAAATAAGCAGTTTACATCGTTTGATTGTTGAGAGAGGGAATATACAGTATCTTCACTATGATACAGCAGATCAAACATCTCTTTTTCTGCATCCATCAATCGTACAAATCCGTCATAGCAACTGGTATAAACCTGAAGTCATGACACAAGAATCATAATTAACAGATCCAAAACTTATTGTATGCGGGATAAGCACAGTATCAGGAATAGTAGCCATGCAAATTCAAGATCGAGCTCCTCAACCCTGAACTATAAAGAAACTGACTAGAGTGGAGGTAAACCTCCTTGCAAAATCATCCAATTCAACCATCCAAACAGATCTCCAGATGATTTCTCCTTATATACATACTGAATTTTTCATCACTCCACTTCCACAAATTATTATCTTCTTTGGGTCAAATATCTGGCTCACAACTGACTACTGAGAAATGCCATTAAATACACAGGGCAATAAAACAATCTCAGATGCTCAAGAAGCAATTCTACAATTAACTGGAACTAATATTATACATGAAGACAACTCCCTTCTATGCGTAAGTGAAACTTTACCATCTCAAGAATAACCTCTACATATTAGCTCGCTTTAGAATTCCAATTCAGAGCTAAAAATGAAAACAAATGGAATCTTATGACAAAATTATTGAGAAGAAAACGATCTTTTCTCACACAGTATGAATTGTTGTACACAAGAACCTAGAGCTTTTCCATGCTAACAACAGATCATAAAAAATAACAGGTATTTCAAAAATCAAATACAAAAAATTATACTTAATCTTTAAAATCTTCCTAGAATCTCCCAGCTGAAGAGTACCTTCGACAATGCATGTCGTTGAATTGAAATCCCAGAAATAGGACCTGAATGAGGGCGATATAAATAGACTCCATTTCCTTCCTCTGCTTTGTGATCAGCATTCCAAAATCCAACTTCCCCAAACTTGTTACCGACAACAATCATTCTAGAATCACGACAAGGGAAAAACCGCACTGCCATTATTCTTCCTGGCACAACCCGAGCTATGTTGTCGGCATTCAGAGCCAAAGAGCCAAGCTTTAAGCGACTTTCATCATTCTTATATTCCATTTTAATCGAACTCCTCCAGTGCCGTTTTATGCCACTGGTAAGTTCATCAGTCTCTGTCTTAACTAAATACGGAGGATTATCAACAGCCTCCATTTTCAAACAATTCCCAACTTCCTTGCTTTCAGCCTTTATCGCATATGGGGAATACTCATTACCTTCCTCGATTTTACAATCCTTAACAACTTCAACTAGATTCTCTTTCACCGACCCACTCAACTGAGATTTATTCGAAATACTCAGAATCGATTCAATCAGAGACCGATGAGACCCCTTCTCACTGCAAGCCTCAATCATTTGAAGAGGGCCTAAATCACGAGGCGAAGGCCCCGACTTGGTAACAGACTTCCGGATCTTAGTAGCCAGTTCCGTAAGATCATCTTCAACATTTTTGGCATCGGGGGGGATTCCTCTAGCACGCAAAGATCGCCGCAAAACTATCGGAGTCTCGTCTTTAGGCTTGCTCTTCGGATAAACTTTTTCGGTTTTGGTTTCAACTCTGGCAGGTGAATCACAAAGAGATCACAAACAAAACAAAACGAAGTACGATGAAAAAGAAAAAAGTACAAAGAAAGATAGAAAGAGAGAGACCTTGGACGCTTGGAGGCAGCGGAGAGTTCAGAGGCTTTAGATTGGAGCTTGAGAGCGGCCATCATTTCATCGTTGCGGCGAATGTTCTCGAGCCTCTTACGCTCATAGTCAGTGAGAGCTTGAGACGCCATGGGATTGGGAAATACGAAAGGGTAGGGCAGAAGCCGAAACAGAATGGAGGGTTTTGTTGTGGTTGCAACTTCAATGAAAATCTATTATACAGTTGGCGTTGGCGGGAAATTTCCAGGGCGGGAGTTGAGGCCACGTTGCATATTTATATTTAAGGTTATGTTATAAAACGCTTTTGATAACGATTTAATCTTGCTGTATGCCTAATTGAGTATAGTTGAAATAATTATGATTAAAGTATATTTTTTTAATAAAAAAAATATGTAGATTTGAATCCCCCATTCCACATGTAGTTGAACTAAAAAAAAAATTATAATAAATTTATTTATTTTAAATTTATTTTAACTATTATGTCACACTTTTATTTTATTTTTTAAGTTTGAATGTAGTAGTGGGAATATTCAAATTTTCAACCTTTTTTTTTCAGTTTAATACATGTGGGGATTGAAAGTTACGATCTATCAGAGAGATATGTCTTAATTAATTGAACTATGTTTTATTTGACATGTTGTTCTTATACTGTATGATTAAAATATTTTAGTTAAATTATAAATTTGATGTTTAAAATATGCACATGTACATCACAAATTTGGTTAAGTTGTATCTATTTATTCTATTTAATTTTGACATTTTCACGATTAAATTCTTGCCATTGCTTTAATTTTAGTCTAGCCATATATAATATACGTATATGTAATTTATCCTTGCTTATCTTTTTGTCAAACATTCAACATTACGGAAGATAAGAGGTATTTTATCAACTTACTTTCGTTAAAATTGACAACTAATGTATGAAATTAATAAAAGTTCTAATGTCAAAATTTTATTGTTATGTTTTTTAAAATACAAGGAACGAAACTATTTAAAAATAGAGAACATAGAAAGATAATTATTCCACTTTTTTTTTATGTACAACTTAAACTATTGACTGTGAATTCATAGATATTCTTGGATCCAAATTAAAATTTTGGTTTCTCCAATAATATACATATATGAGTCAAGAGTTTTAAATTTGCATCGACATTTGTTTATGTCTATAGGTTCAACATCGATATAAAGGTGAATTGACATTTTCATTATACCGTAAAAAAATCAACTAAACATAAACAAAATATCATTAAGTTGTGAACTTAGTATTAATAATAAAACTTTTTAACTTATATAAAGGATGAAATGCTTATTTACTAATTTAAATATTTTTTTATAATTCTCTAAAAATATCCATCGAAATTGATATTTTCATCCACATTTCCATCATATTTAAAACCTTGTATAACACATGTATAGCTATAAATATATTCCCCTTAGCATTCCTTGAATTTAAAATTTTCCAATCTTAGTTTCGTCTATAATACATTTTTCTCCTTAATGCCCATACAGAAAAGAATTGGTAGTACAGAAGAAGATGAAAAAATAATCAGGATCCATTTCATCATCTATAATTTTTTTTCCCTTTTTATTTTTTTGCTTCTGCGTTTTAGTTGAAAGTCAGCCAAATGTTGTCCACTCCATCGCATGTTATACCGTGTAGTGTTGTTGGATCGTCTCAATGTCCAGTCCCTTCAACTTTACCACTGACTCCACATGGCCCTTCAAAGTGTGGAGCTCCCTGAGCCTGCACCATTCAAAGATTGAACCACTTCAAATTCCGTCGGATTCTTCATTTTCATAACATAACTTTTTGTGGGTGTCAATTTGTTTTTGAATTTACCTGGCAACTTCAGCTCTTTTCTTGGCTTGTTCTGCTATTTCTGAAAGCTCCTCGTAGTTGTTCTTGTCGTGAAATATGGTTTCCGGTGGCTGCAGGCCGTGCATTGTGCGTTGGGCTATTGCCCATTGCGCCTCTCTTTCGCCTTTTCCATAATCCTTCTTGGTCGTAAACGCCGTCTATGGTCGCAAAGGAAAAAAATAGTCAAGAAGATTCATTAGCACAAGACCCAACAAGTGAAAAGGAACATTCGAGAAGCTCGTGCAAACCCCTGCTTTGATACTATGTTAAATTAACGTATGACATAGAAAGAGACCTTATTCTCGAGCATGGTGTCCCAAGCCTTGCCGCTGAGGGCATAGCGAATTGCGAATTTGAGGATATCAAGTGGGAAGTAAGTAACAATACTGAATATCCAGATGGCTCCTGCCCATCCCCACCCAATGCCTTTAATCCTTGCGAAGTCCCACTCAGAATACACAGCAATTAAAGTGGCAACCTGAAAGGGGAATAGAATCCAAAATCAGGACATTGATGCAATTCTTAAAAGGTCTGAAAGAAGACACACAGGAAGAAAGAAATGTCCTTACCAACTGTGCAGCAATGAAGGCAATAACAAGCAAGAAACCGGGGCATTCGACAAAGGACCAGCTTCTCGACCTGGTGACGAAGATGAGTGCTTGACTGATGATACTCACTTGAAGATAGAGAGCAGAGTTCATCTCTGCAAGATCTTCAAGAGGCTTTACTCCAAAAGTGTTCTGCATATAATGTTGAAATGTTAGTATACATTGGCATCTTTATGTTTGATGTTCTTTGCATTCATGAAGGGAGTTTGGTGTTGTTTTCTCACCGGGAAGAAGTTGGTTTCGTTGGCGAGCCAGAAGAAAACGACGGTCATGAGGGCCATATATGTTCCAAGGACAACACCAGTAGCAAAGATTTCTTTGAGTTTCCATGAGTCTGGCACAGGTGATGGCTTGACCCTATCCTTGGAAATGGTCATGATGGTTCCATCGTTTAGGATGGCAATGATCAAGACCATAAAAGGCGAGAAATCGAACTTCCAGATGAGAGCAACAAGCATGAATCCCAACACAATACGGATTGTGATGGAAACTGCATAGATGGTGTAGTTCTTCATTCTCTGAAAGATGGCCCTGCTGGTTAATACAGCACTCACAATCACACTTAGTCCTGGCTCTGTCAAGACAATGTCTGATGCACTTCTCGCTGCATCGGTTGCATCGGCCACGGCAATACCAATGTCGGCCCTCTTGAGAGCAGGAGCATCATTAACACCATCTCCTGTCATGCCACAAATATGCTTCCTCTCCTGAAGTTTCTTCACAATCTCATACTTGTGTTCTGCAATCCAGAAAGGACTAGTTTTAGTTGTGGAAGGTCGATGGTTTCAAATTTCTCAATGTAGTTGAAAGTATAATGTAGTTACCAGGGAAGACACCAGCAAACCCATCAGCCTTCTCAATGAGTTCATCAACAGGAATGGAAGAAATTGACTCATCCTTGCATTGGCCGAGCAAAGAAGACGATGGATACATGTTGGTGCCCATCCCAAGCCTTCGACCAGTTTCTTTTCCTATTGCAAGTTGGTCACCAGTGATCATCTTAACATTCACCCCAAGTTCAAGAGCTCGGCGGATAGTCTCTGCACTATCATGTCTTGGAGGATCAAATAGGGGCAGGAGACCAACAAATTCCCATGGTTCTCCAGCACTCTCTTTGTCCTTCTCTTTAACAGTCTGTAAATGAGGGGAAACAAGGTTTAAGATTAATAAGCAAGCTTATTCATTATATGAATTAATGAATCCATTACGTGAATATATTCACCTGTCGACTGACTGCCAAGGAACGAAGACCGCGATTGGCATAGTTATCGATGATGGTATGAGCCTTCTTTCTTATTTCTCCCTTAAGTTCACAAAGGTCAATTATCTAATACCAAATTGAGAGAGTTAGACATATGAAACAAATGTGGTTCGAGGTAAATGACATTGCCTATCAAAAAATAACACTACCTGTTCAGGAGCACCCTTGCTGCTTCTGTGCCAGTTACCGTCTCTGTCGATGTAGGTAATGGCAGTCCTCTTATCGACCGGATTGAAAGGCAGGAAATGTATCTCAGTGATTCCTGCCCTTGCCTGGAGAGTCCAAGATAAAGTATGAGAAACAAAGTGTGCCTAAAAAAAGTTCAGTGCATGAATATAATAAAGCTTAGTATCAAACCTCTTTGGGGTCACCCAACATGCCAACAATGCAGGCATCAATGGCATCTTGATTTTCAACTCTGGAAGCTCTTGCAGCAAACAACATAACAGCATCCTTATCCATGCTAGGTACAAACACCTACAGTCATATAGAGGTATCATAATGAGCCATGATCAAAGGAAATGACAAAAATTATTTTCATGAGAATGTAACTGTGTGAGCTTGACCTCAATCAGGGATTTGTCTACTGTGAGCTTGTTGAGGGTAAGAGTTCCAGTTTTATCACTGCAAAGGACATCCATCCCAGCCATCTCTTCAATTGCTGTCATCCTCTTAGTAATGGCACCTTGCTGTGAGAGACGATGCGATCCGATTGCCATGGTTACCGACAGAACTGTTGGCATAGCAATGGGAATACCTCCAATGAGAAGCACCAACAAGTTGTCAATTCCCTCTCTGTATGCCCTGTGCTGGATTGGATACATCACTAAGATCTCAATGATCATCCCCACCGCGATTGAGCATATACAGAAGTTTCCGATGGCTGTCAACACCTGATCAACGATAAACCAACGTTACAACCACAAATCTTCCAATGAATCCCAAAACTTGGCTCTGCAGGAAGTGAAGAAGTTTCCTTTACCTTTTGGAAATGGCCAACTTGGTTGGTACTGTCCACAAGATGAGCTGCCTTCCCAAAGAAGGTGTGCACACCAGTGGCAATGACAACAGCCTCAATCTCACCTTGCTTACAAGTGGAGCCAGAGAAAACTTCATCACCAGGATTCTTGGTGACAGGCAAGGACTCACCAGTAAGAGCAGACTGATCAATCTTGAGAGGATCTCCTTCCAAGAGACGAGCATCGGCCGGGATAATGTCTCCCAATTTGACACTGATCACATCTCCTGGAACCAGAATTGCTGCCTCCTCTTCTTTCCACTTTCCATCCCTTAGAACCTACACAATTTGCAAAACTTCATTCTCATGGAGCCCCCAAATTGTCTATATTAAATAACCGCTAAACCTAAACTTTAAGTTGATGGGTTACGGGTAAATTGGAGAAGAAATGACATTAAAAGAGTTTGAACACAAGCTCTCCTCCTTAAATACCAAGTCAAACCACCACCCAAAAGTTTAAATTGATGGGTTACGACAGATTTAATCTTTTCACGTATAAAACTTTTAAACGGTTCATTACAAAAACTACAAAAGGAATACAAATACCTTGGTTTTTGGGGCAAGACCAGCCATGAGAGCAGCAGCTGCATTTCCAGCATTGTTCTCTTCAATGAAACTGATGGTAGAGTTGATGATCAACAAGACAACAATACCAACAAAATCTTGCCAATCTGGTGGTTTTCCCTGCATTTTAGACCAGAACCAAATGTAAGTTTTTGTGTGAGAGAATGAAAAAGATTTGATTTGCGTAAAGTGCGTAATTACCCCTCCATTAGCCAGAACAATGGCCATGATTGCCGCAGATTCCATAACCCATGAGAGAGGGTTCCACATAAACCCCAAAAACTTCAAAAATTTGCTCTCCTTTTTCTCTTCAAGCTTGTTAGGGCCAAAAATTTGGAGTCTTTTTTCTCCTTCCGCTGAAGTCAACCCTTCTTTTGTACATTTAAGTTGTTCAAAAACTTCCTCTACGGGTATTCGTTCCTACAACCAGAAAGAAAAAAAAAAGACTCAAAACAGAGAAGGGGAAGAATAAAAAAGAAAAAAGAACACATAATTATTGATCAAAATCCTTACAAGATCCACATTCTCATTCTTGACATCTTCCAATGATATGTCACCCATGGCTGACCGAAAAAACAACCAAAACGAAGAAGAAAATCTCCAAAAACACTTGAAATTCCTACTTTCTCCTTAGTCCTTTCCCTCAGTTATTGATCATAATGAAACCCCACAAGAGAGGGAGAGGAAAAAAGGGAAAGAAAAGAGTTACTTCATGCAGATGGAGATGGCAACATCTTAGACTTGAAAAGGTGAGTCCTTTTATAGTAAAAGGAGAAGGGGATAAGAGTTAATTGAAGAAATCCCATGAAATCTCGTGGATTGAAGGAATTGTTGACCTGCAGAGCTGGTGACAACCAGTTACAAGAAGAGGTTGTTCATGTTTCTGTGGCTTCCCAGACAGCACGGGCTGTTCAGGTAAGAGGTTAAGGCTGTGGCACATGAGCATGAAAGATTTGTTGTTGGTGGTGATGGTGACTTGGATTTCTGCATGGTCCTAATGTTTTCTGCATGGATGTATTTGTTTGATGTAATAATTAGAAAGAAAAACAACTTTTTTTTAACAAAAAGAAAATTGATTTGATTGAAATTGAAATAACTCATCCTTCGACGTCCCATGTTAAATTTTTAAATACTTCCAATTTAATTTATGAGTCATTGTACGATATCAAATTGGTTTTTTTTTTTTTTTTTTGTTCAACAACATGTTGGGTTGGGATTAAAACACACGACATTTTAGTTGGAGAAATATGTCTTAACAATTGAACTATGTTTGGTTTGAAAAATTGATATTTTGTTAAAAAATATAAATTATATGTAATATTAATAAATAGTGACCAAAATTGATGGGTAGATATTAAAGTCGATAGTGTGAAGATAACTTTGTAATAAATTGAACTTTTATGTTTTAGATTTACTTTATTTATTACATCATATTATACAAATATTAATATGTTATTGCATGATTCCTTTTCCTCAAATTAGGCTAATATTATAAAGTCCAGCTATTTGTATACCACTTTTATGAATATTCACTTTCGTCGTGCTTACAAGATCCAATTCAAGCATTTCTACTATAAAAAAGAACATGGGCATTGTCTTTACTAATAGCATAGAAATGGATATCATTTTGTATGAAGCACTAACTTTTTTTTTAAGAAGAATTGAGAAATATATAGATTTCACCACACAAGAATTTCATGGTGGAGAAAAATGAGTAGAAAGGTTTATTTAAGTCAAAGGACGAACCACATGACCTTGAGTC
>JAOANK020000022.1:6189583-6210997 GCA_026257165.2 Telfairia occidentalis | reverse complement strand
ATCTTTAACCCGCACAAAAGAAAAAAAAAAATCTGAGTCTTCATCCCCAAGTATAATTGAACTAAGATCCTGTTTACCTCTCTTTAATCGAAATGAAAATGAATCAGAATGAAAATCAATTGGAATGAAAATTTTGTTCTTTTGATGCTGTTTACTAGGAATTGTCTGGAATCGGAATCAGAAACTCATACATGTTGTTTACCTTCATTTGGAATCGAAATCAAATAGATGATGATTACAAAAATAACATTTTGTGTTTCTAATTAATTAAAAAGTTATGACAAATTATTAAGTAGAGGGAGGAATAAGTGTGTAAAACAATATAATAAATATGGTGTGGGCTCCACGAAATAGGAAATGTCATTAGCACCTTCTTGAAGGGAATGAGATTGCCCATTTTTTGAGAGAGTGATTCCCAACTGAGCCTAAAACAAATCAACATAAATTTGTGCGAAAATATATTCTCAAAGTCTTAAAAACACTAACAAATTTTTTTCCTTCCGAAAGAGTCCAAAACATTATTCATCTAACCTATGAACACTCTTTATGAAAATTATAATAAATTATTATAAGCTTCTATTACAATAACTTTACATTGATTGTTGGATTAAAGAAAAGGACAAACAATGGACATATATACTCATGAGACTAATTATATATATTTCTTCTGGTATCCATTTATTTGTGCGAGAGAAAAGTAAAACCATATAAAATTATTAATCTAAAGACAATATCTCATAATGGTAACAGCCAATTCGGTTGATATTCATGAACTCAAAATACATAAAAAGTTCAATTATCGCATATAATGCAAATAACATAATAATAAAATGGAAGATAAAATGTGGAGTAAAATGGGATCTCATTCATTCATGTCAAACTGGTTAACTTTGAGAATGAGTAAACACTTTGAAGGGGGGGAAAAGGATACATTTTCCTAAGCGTATCTCATCTTCATTGTAATCTTACTAGCAAACTGAGTATAGCACATTTCTAAGACTAAGATGTCCTAAAACAAACATGTTGATGTTCCTCAGTCGAATGTTTCCCGACGAATTAGAAGGCAACAATCATACAGTGTGTCTAAACGCATTCTACGCCGCTTTCAGTAATCAATTCAATGTTACATCTCTTGCTAGTAGTATATACAAATACTGTAAAAAGGTTGCTAGTGCAGATGATAATATGGTTACAAAATAATATATTGACTAAAAGAGAGAGAGATGAGGCCTTCATTGGTACCACTCTCCAACAGAAGCTACTCCAATAAGAAGGCATTGCATTCTTAATGGATCTGAGCAGAGCCGCTGGATGAAATGAACAAGGCCTCTATCATGGATCTTCCCTTGAAAGAAAGAAAGAAACACCACAGATTACAACCAAATAGTTTCTTCATTTTAACCATTAACTACTAATCCACCTTCGTTTCCTTGCGGGTCGTTCTGGTTTAATCTCTGAATCTGCAGGAGCCTCGCTTTTGGAAGAAGGCAGTGCTTCACTCTCCATCTTTTTGATCACCAAGGCCTCTTTCTCACTTGGCATTGGAAGCTTGAAACGCTCACTTCTCTTCTTCAACTTTTCGACTGTGTCCATGTGTCTATCTTCCAATACTTTTGAATCAGAAACACCGCCCTTCGACTCCAAATCGCTACTATCTTTTTTTTCAGCCAAATGATGATTGTCGATAGCCTCAGCTGTCTTCAAAGGGTCATCTGGATGTTTGCTTGCTTCTGAAGATCCGCCATTGTTATTCTCAACTTCTTTAGACATTAATGAAGATGATGACTTGCTGTTGATATTGAAATCTCTCTCTTTGTGACTTGTCCAACGTTCTAATTTAGAGCGTCCTCTCCTAGAATCTTGCTGCTCATCGTCTGAGGAAGCTTCATCAGTACGTTTTCTGGGCCCATGATGGTGAGCTGAATGCTCTGGCTCGCCATGATCATCAGGACCTTTCAAGACCTAGAGCAAAGCAAAAATTAAAATCAAATTATATAAGAAAAAATCCATAGTGAAAACAGAGAATAATTACAGGGAAATTTCTCCACTCAAACCAATGAGAGACTACAAGAGAATGCCAGAAACCAATATGAAATTCAACCATGCGGCTAAATCAAGTGGTGAGCTGAACATACAAAAACTAATTCTCTGTTCTGAGGGAACAATTAGGGTAGAACCACGAAAAAGAATTTTAAGAAAATAATCGTCACAACTTACTAGAAACAAATTAAATTTTCCATAGTATCTCACATAGATCAAATACGTAAATAATAACAATACAACTAGAGAAGGAAAAGGATTAAGCAACAGAAAATATTATAAGGGAATATCTCCACTCAAATCAACGAGAGATTGCATGGAAATGCTACAAATCAACAATTAAATTCTAATGCACGGCAGAACTTCCTAAACATGGTGAGCATGCAATCCAGTTCTCTATAATAAGAAAGGATAAGAAAAAAAAGGAAATTCAGGAAGATAAACCTCAACTTACTAGGTGGAAACTTAAAACTAAAAAGTTCTTTTCTCCGTGCTAGTATCATCACATGCATTGAATGAATGATGAAGAAACCAAGCAAGAAAAGAGGTAATTATGCTTGCGGTTCCCCTCAGTCAGGCCTAATTTTGCAATTACTCTTCTGCTCACAAATCAATTTCAAATAAAGCTTATTAGCCCCCACAAATAAAAAAAAAAATCAAGAATTTGCTTTTTAATTATTATTTTTTAAAAAAAGTTGAGATCACCCACATTTAGTCATCCCACCATGTCAATTTCAAACTTAAAACCTACCATTAATGTTTGGTGAAAAATCATTCTTTCCAATTTTAAAGGTAGGATTTCCACTTCTATCAAACAAACCAATAAAATGAAACATACCATCGTCCTATAATTGTTTTGATTCTCTTGGCTTTTCTTGGAAGGACCTAAAGCATTGTGGTCGCTGCCATCCACTTCTCTGTTCTTCATCTTGCTCTCTTTGTGCCTCTTATCATGTATTCTCTGGCTATCAAAAGCATTAACCGCATGTCTTTCACTAGTAGACTTCTCTAGCCTAGATCTTCTGTCCTCAGTACTAGGTGGATTCCGTCGAGAATAAGCATCCTCACGTCCTCGACGCGAACTTTCCTCCTCCATTCTATCCCTCCTCTTAGTTTGTTCACTGTGACGCACCACATCTTTTATTTGGTACTCTTTTTCAGAAATTTTATTTTCATCCTTCACCCTAACATGGCCCACCCATGCTTTCTCCTCTGCTCCATGCCCACCCCTGACAGAGATCCTTCCTTCATCTCTATCCCGCTTTGATAGATTTTCTTCACGGGATTGTTTCAATCTATGCCAATCCTCCTTATCTCTCTGCCGATCACCCCTTTCTCTTTGCAACCACTCCTCTTTGTGCCCTACAGAATGATGATCACCAACGTTATCCCTGACTCTCAGCAGCTCATCTCTCTTTTGCGGTTCAAAGACTTCATCTCTTTCCCGTTTTCGGTGGCTTTTACTCTCTCGCTTACCATGTAAGATTTCCTCCTTGTCTACATGATCTCGCCTCAGATGTTCTTCATCTTTCCTTTTCTTGCTATAATAGCTATCCACATTTTCATATCTACTCTTCAAACTGTCATCTCTTTCCCTATGTCTTGAGCCAGCACCTTTATCATAATGAACCCTATAGCTTCCATTATCTAACTTTTTAGTTAGATGGCGGTCGTCTTTATCACTTCTCTCAATTTCACGAATTTTGCCCCTATGCCTAGATCCCGTTTCATCATCATGGTCCCTCTTTCTTGTTTCTTCAGCTCTTGTTTTTCGATAATAAGGATCATCATCTCTTCTTTGCCAAGCAGCTTCAACAGTACTCCTCTCCTTTCGCCTATCAAAACCATCAGTTTTCAAATGATGCTGATGAGCTAAGCTAGGATCCCAGTCTCTATAAGCAGAAGAATCCTTCCTCCCCTTAATTTCCATGCGGTTCCTTTCATCTTGTTTGTCATCATGATCTTTTCTTCGAAAATTCTGTTCGTTTTCATCTTGTTTGTCATCATGATCTTTTCTTCGAAAATTCTGTTCGTTTTCATCAATGTACTTCTTGATGCTCCCCATGCTTGATGAGCGTCTATTTTGAAACACTTCCTCCTCGACCCCATCCTGCCATTTCTGATAATCCCTGCTGCTCCCTGATCTGGTTTTTCTGTTTTCACTACTTGCAGCCTTTGAGTCTTCATCGTCGTCTTCTTTGAGCATAAGTGGTTCAACTATAGGAACTAATTTCTCATTATTCTCCATTACTTCGTCATCCATATCACTTTTATTAGTGTTGCTGGTTGAAATGAAATTCACATTCTCCTGATCTATTTCGGTATTTCTGTCAACCTCAACGAGCTCGTCTTGTTCAGCATCCTTGTCCTCGGCACTAGACTCTCGGGCAGCCTCAACCATTACAGGAGATGACATTTGTGGACTACGTTTACCATTCATACTTCCAACAGATCCTTCCTCCTGACTGTCGGAAAATTTTGTTTCTCTCAAGTCCTGTCTTGGAGAATGAGGGTACTTATTATGTGTTCTACCCTGTGGCTGCCTGTACTCAAAAAAGAGGAGAAATTAGAAGTTCCTTCACATACATCAATATTGAGCTAAGAAATACCCAGAAAGGGGAAAGAATCAAGATTTCCAATTATTTTGAGAGAGAAGAAGAAGAAGAAAAAAGCTTCAACAAAAGCAAGGAAAATTAGGATCAGTATGGCTTTGAGCAATAGAATGTGGGCTATGTTTTATTCGAACAATGATCTTGGATAGAACTATTTAACAATCAGTAATACAAAATGACAAGCTCGCTACCTGCAAATACTTTAAAAAACTTGGAAATTCATATAATACAAGCTCTAATAAGATGAGACATACATCAAGTGTGCCTAAATCATAACTGGTATGTCATAAGCATCCAAATTGTCAACTATGAAAAAAAACAGACATACTTATATAGTGTGACATTTAATCACTGTCAAGTTGGTGCAATTAAAACAAAAATTGTTCAAACTGAATGCTGCTATTTTAAACTATAAAATTAACTTCCTGACAGTAGCTATCATGGTGAATGATTGACGTTTACGAGACGACTCTTACCTTTCTTCAGCAATACCCAAATTCTGGGTGGGGTAAGCAGGGGTAGGGCCTCTAGAAGCAGGATAGTGTGCCGGTCCTTCTGAAGGGAAAGGCAAACTCACATCTTCACGTATGTTATCACAAGAAGAATTCATTAATGCCTTTCTTCTTTCAGCCTTTTCCTGCAGTTCATTATTGTGAGTTTCTGAAAAATTGTCAGGGTATTCAGTATCACTATCAATTTGTGCATTGTCGTCCTCAGCTTCACGGACTGCTTTGAAATCCTTTCTTGACAGATCATCATTCTGTTGGTTTGGGGTGCAATTTCCTGTAGAGGAATTATCATCTAAAGAATCCTGCAAGACAATCTATAGAACCAAATGGCTGGAGTTAATTTTCATACTGATTACAGATTTAATATTAGTTTGCACATGGAAGACAATATTCATTTTGCTTAATCCACAGGATTGATGAAATACCTCAATTATAGCATCAGAATCACGAATTCTGGGAGGTCTAGTATCAATTGAGGGAAGACGCTCACCATAACCACCTTCCACCTGTATTGCTCTGCCAGTAGGCTGGGAAGGAAAATTTTCAACATTGAGCTTCAATGTTTACTTCATGCAAGAAAAAGATACAAGGGAGGTGTGGCAAGGAGAATAACAAAGGCAAAATCCAACCAAAAAAAGGAAAAACAAAACAAAATGACAATTATATTGATAGAGGAAAGGATTTACAGCTCAAAAACGCCCCCACCCCCCCGGGGGAATATGGCAAGCTAACAAACTCAGGCATTACATAACTAACCTATGACTTAAGCCAAAAAAAATTTTCCTGGTATATCTAAATCATATGAGAGGCTTCCTTCCCTTATTAATAATACCCTCTTATCCCAAGAGTTCACCATCCTTGAGGTAAGAAGGAAACTGCATCCTTAGCAATTCCAACGGCTCCAAAGAAGCCTCTCCAACCAGTAACCCCTACTTCTAAACTAAGACCTCTGGATCACTTGAGGTTCTCTAGTAGGCCAAATGCCGACAACCGCTAAGCATTGGGTCGTGTGAAACATTGTCCAGATTAAGCAGCAAAGGGGTTGGTTCCAAGTAATTGTGCTAGGCTGCTTTAAACTGAAAAACATGAAAGGGGATGGATATCACAATGGGAGGTAAGTACAACCAATAGGCTAACTTCACAATTCACTCCAATACTTGGAAGCTAAGAAGCACAAACACGATACAACATGGACACATACGTCAATTGTCCCTTAAAATTTAAACAATTACCACCAGAACATGCTAATGAAGATTTTGTCACGATTTGGCACAACAGATCGAGGAACCCCATGCAAGGTGACACCTCCTTGACAACCAACTATGCAACTAAAAGGTTAGTTGATCGATCACCACTAAAATAATATTCTTCCCCCCTCTTATTCAGGCATACCACCAACTAAATCCATCGCAATATCATCCAAAGGTGATTTGGTGATGGAGGGATTAAGGCAAACCAACTGGTGATATTGTTGAATATTTGCATTCATAACGAACTTCACATTGGCCATAAAGTCTTTGGCCCCTTATTGCTTTCCTTCCCAATGACATTCAGTGGCCAAACTAGCTTTTGTGGTACTCTTCTAGGACTGCATGAATTGAGTCCTTTAGTATTACAAGACACTTATACTTCAATAATCCATCTACTGTGGAGGGACTAAGGCGCTACTGCCATCCAATACCACAGTTTCAATATTTGACAGAAAAGAATCCTCATTTACTTGTATTTTTGGTACAACTTCATCACTCAACACTAAAATTGATGTCAAAGTGACTTACAGTGGAAACCTAGATATGCATCAGCAACTTTGTTTTCAAGACTGGGCATGTATTTAGTTTTGAACTAGAAGCTATTCTAACCCAGAAGATACGGTCTCTATTTTCGCATGGTTAGCACAATTGCAAACAACTCCTCTAAATAAATTTTTGTTGTGATGTAGCTGACAAAGTTAAAAAAAAAAAAAGCGATAGGCCGCCCATGTTGCATTAGAATTGACTCCATCCATAACATGAAACATTTGTTTCCACAACTCCTCCTTAGAGAAATTAAGATCAGGCAGCACAAATCAGGATACTGATGTCATTTTAGTTTTCACTATCTCAACATTTTAATCCAACCAAATTGGCCCTTCTTGGGTGCTCTGTGAGTGCCCAGACTATCTAACCATATCCTTTCATGGACTTTTGGTCCTAACTTGATGGTCCATAACTGTCAAAGCTTTCGTCTATAATCACCAAAGCTCTCTTAAACTTCTTGTTGTTGGCCAAGTCACCACGGCCTGGTTTGTGGTTGTCCACACGTATGTTCCAAGCACTCCACTTTTCTTTCACCAAAATTACATTCCTTATAGAAGGGTTCAACACCATCCAAATGCTGCAAGCACTCCTCCAATTTTGTACTATAAATGAGGAGATTGTCGAAGAAAAACAAACAGACCTTGTAAAATAAGGACATAAAACTTCCATAATCAATGCTTCAAACGTTAATGGGCCATTTTTGAGATTGTATGACATAACCAAAAACTGATGGTGGCCTTATGAGTTCAAAAAGAAATTTTGAAGACATCATCATAACAAGTCTTATCTGATGGGGTACCCCAATTTCAAGTTCAATTTACGAAAAATAGCAACATGATAAAATCCAAACAACTAAAATAGTATCGAAACATAAAAGATAAAGCAGTACAATATAACCTCCAAATATTCGAGGTACTTAGAACCTCTCGTCTTGAGTAACCGTACTCAGCTTAAACCAACTAAACCAATGCATGCATTCATCCTTACCTACTCACTCTATTCATAACAAATCCCCACCAACAAACCTCTTATTAAATTACTAATATACCCTTAATATCCTAAAAATATTCCTAACCATTTCAAAGGCATTCCTACCACACCACCATATAATTCATCAATGATAAGATTTGGAATGACCTCCCAATGCTCTGTAGTCCACACAAAACCTCCTGCTACTCTTTTTTTTTTCCGACCCTAAGAGCATTGAGCTCCAATCCTCATTAGCTCCAAATCAGGATTTGAGCTCCAAATGCATGCTTTCATCTTTTTTTTCCTACCATAAGAGCATTGAGTTCCAAACCAGCTATCCCCATTAGACAATGTAATTAGCTGCAATCCTCGTTCCATCACTTTTATCACTTGGAGACTTGGAGTCCTTGTGTTAGACTGGAAACAACCCCTAAAATTAACTTGAGCTCTGCCCCAAAAGTTCAAAGGCTACTTCCCCCTTGTCCTATACCATGTCAGCATTTCACCCAACCTGAATAGTTCATCACCATTGACCTCATCTCTTAGGCTTTTGATAAATAATTCATCTCAAAATTGTGCTTCACCTAGAATATTTGACTATGAAGATCGCTTCCATTGAACACCAGAAAGTAAACTATCTTTGCAACCATTTCAATACACTTCCTCTCCCTTTTTTTAATAAGATACCTGGCTTTCATTGGGAAGGAATGAAAGAATACACAGGACATTAAAAAAATAAACAACTCACAAAAAGCCAAATGGAGCCAAACTAAAACAAAAAAGGACTCTGGTCAAGCAAAATAATATTCAAAGAATATTATAAAAGATCTTAGAAACCGAAGCCCAAAGGGAGGTATGAAATCTAATAAGAGACCAAAATTCCTCATTGCTCCATCCCCCCTAAATACACTTTCTCACCTGCTTATGCATTTAATTAAATACCCAATTCTTCCCTCTAGATTCATGCCCACTAACTATTACTCTTACTACAAAGTTTCCCATGGAAAAGGAAGGATCAATCATTGTCCTTATCGATTTTCACATTCTCATGAGCTGGTTTGCACCTTAGACTAGCTTCACGCCTTTTCTTTGGAAGGACCTAAAGGGTTTACAGCTTAGAAACATGTGAGAGGAATGCATATCTCCCCCCCCAACACACACACACACACAACCATATATATTAACAGTATTACAGAAGGTCCTACATGGCTTACACACAAAATGCACTCATTTCTCATACACTCCCCCAACCTCTTATAGCTAACAAACTCAAGCATTACGTAGCTAACCTACAACTCAAGCGCACAAGACTTCTTCCTATTAACGGATCGGGGGCTTCCCTCCACATATCACAAGGATGATAGTACTTAGTAAATACCAGTGGTGGCCGCACACGAGTTGCTCCTTTTCCTACATCATTTTGTAAAGCATCGGACTTCCCAAGAGTATGTTCACTGGTAATATCATGAATACCTGCAGCAGCTGCAAGCTCTGGAGGCAAATCAGGATCATAGCCCTGAAAAGGAAACAGAAAAATGTTTGTTAAAACTGAAGAATGTTGTAAAGAAACATGATTTAAAAAAGTTGAAATATGGCTGCAAGAACTCATTCCTCCCATGAAAGAACCATCAACATACCTGTTCTGTCCGTCCACTCTCATATACACGAATTTTGCTCTGCATAGTGGCCTCCAGGCGAAGTTGTTCCTGTATATAAAAATAAAGTGGGCCTTATTTTAAAATTTTATTTTTTTATGGGCAGCCAATTTATATTAAGAAGAATGAGAGAATGTAAAAAGGCCAAACCAAAAGTGGGGAGTGCAAAAAGTTGCCAAAAAATCCCAACTTTCACCAGTCAAAAGTAAAGGACAAATAACAGTCAAGCACCCCAAGTTAAAAACAAAGTTAAACATTTTACCAGCTGTTTGCAGTATTCTTTCCAGCTATCCTCATTCAGGCCAAAGTTGAAAAAGTCAGATATGTCCACTCCGGGAGATTTCCATGGCTTCTCCTCAAAACTATCAATGTCAACTTCAAAAATTGTCCTGAATGATATGGTTAGGATCAAAACATACTACAATTAGCAAAGTAAAAAGAATGAAATATATTAATTAGGCAAATAAAACAAAATAAATAAATTTTGAAAATGAAGGTGCCCTCAAATATAAAAATTTCCAGGTCATTTAGGCATGAGTTGGAAATTTTTGAAATATATAAACTCCCTTCCAATGCAAGTAACTCAATCTAACTACAAATCAGCATGCTGCACTGCAAAATGCTATCCTTTTGGGAAAGTAGCATTAAATCAAGAATTCAGAATTCCAGGTTTTATGTTAAGACCTCCTATAAACATCTGATAGCAGAATTGGACTTCAACAGAACATCTTCAGGATTAACTTCAACAGTGCATTAGAGGAAAACCGTGGGTTGAAGTTGCCAAAACATCTCCCTCTTCCTTATTCAAAGCTAGAAAAGGGAAGCGGATTAGATTCTGGAAAGACAAATGGGTAGGAGATAACTTGTTGGGGCAAGCTTTTCCAGATCTTTTTATAGTATTTCTAAGAAGGAGGCCACAATTGCGAAGTGTTGGAAATTGGAATGATGAGAGGAAAGATTGGGACTTGGGCTTTTGTAGAGGGCTTTTTGACAGAGAATTCGACATCTGGGTAGGGCTTGTTGATAAAATTGATGAGGTCCAAATGGGATACAAAGTGGATAAGTTGATTTGGTCTGACCCCTTTGGTTTTTTCACTTCCAAGTCTGCCTTCTTGAGCACACAGAAACTAGATTGTGCCTCAAGACCACGACCTCGTTGATCAATGCTATTTGGAAGTTCAAGAATGCAAAGAAGGTGAAGGTGTTTCTTTGGTCCTAAGCTCATAGGAGCCTCAATATGCAAGATTTATTGCATAAGAAATGTAGGGATTGGGCGCTCTCTCCTTTGGTATGCGGCCGCTGCCTTTGTAACCATCGATTATATCTTCGTCCATTGCCCCTTTGTTAGAAGCAGGTGAAACTTCCTCCAAAGGATTTTCTACATGAAAATTCGTCTCCCTATATTGATGATTGGTTGTAAGAAGAGCTCAATGGGAGGAACCTTAAAGGACATCCAAGACTTTTATGGGGGTATTAAGCTAGAGCTCTCCTTTGGACAGTTTGGTTGGAAAGAAGTGGAAGGTTCTTCGAAGATAAGTCCATCAACCCCAATACTTTTTGCAGTAATATATTGCTAACTGCTTGTTGGTAGTATCATAACAATAGAAAAATCTTTTGAAACTACCTTATTTCCATGATTCTATACAATTGGAAGGATTTCTTGCAATTAGCCCTCTTCAGGAGGGGATTCCCCACCCCCATCCCTAGCTTGTTCCTTTTGTTCTTCTAATACATTAAAGTTTCTTATTAAAGAAAAACAGATTAACTTCAATGGTTCAATTTTTATATCGGATTATGATAGTTCACAGTTTGATGTTTTATTTTTCTTCTTTGTGGTAGTCTAAATCCTAAAGGCATTATAAGTTTTTTTCCTTCATACAGTCTCTTGCTTCTCACCACTATTGGTCTTCCTATCAATCTTTGAGCCAGTTACCCTCTTTCATTGTTTCTTCTGTCTCATACATTTCATCACTATCAGTCTTGCAATTGATCTTTGAGCTAATTAATTACCCTCTTTTCATAGTATTTCCCATGGTTGCAGCTCATCAAATATAAAATAGTTCTACCCCTAGGTTCACCCAGAGCACCAGCCTAGACAGCAAGATTTATGCAGAATTAACATTCTCCCAGGAGATAAATGTGATTTGTGTTTTACGAACAGAATGGAAATAGTCTGAATTGTATTGTTCACTCAACACAACAAAAACATGCAAAGTTCATTTTACTAGCACAGGCACGCCATGGTCATTTAAAAACTAAAAATTTCAAAAACTCCAGAAATTGAAACATGCAATTGATAACAAACTAAAGCTAGCACATCGTGTTTCAACATTGAACCATTTCAATAGGCCAAGGCAAGTATTACTTGTGTGAAGGAAGAGTGAACTCTAGGCCACCAAAACCACGTCCTCCCATACTATTTCCCCACCCAGGCATTCCAAAACCTGAATGAAAACCTTTCTGCACTGAAGCTGGATCTTTTGCTCCTGCTGGTCGCCAATCACCTCTACCACGACCACCAATGGGGCCCATGTTGACAAGTGGACGAGGTTGACTTGGAGTTCCTCCAGGACCAGATGCAGAAGTAGTACCGGGAAAAGGTGCTGCACCAGGTCTCACATACTACATATGCCACCAAGAATATGGGCTTTATTGTCAAAAACAAGCAGCAAGCAGAAAGTATGCAAGAAATTTTAACCATCTGCAGTTGAAATCTAAAAAACTATGCTTATAACTATTCCTCAATATAAGTGAATCCAAGAATTTCTATAATTATCAGTTATCGCATACAATAAACTATACACTTTTATGTGTTCAGTCTGCTACAGCCAGTATTTTTGTTGACTGAGGAACATAATCTCTTAAAATATTATCCAATATCCAAGAAAAATAAAAACTACAAAGCTATAAACCAAGTGCACATCTTCTATATAAATGGATTTAAAAAATTGGAGATTCATCTAAACTATGAATATTCTAAAAGAAAGAAAATTATATTCACTTCACACAAACTTAAATAAACCTATATAAGATAGAAAGAAAAGATATGATATTGATCAAACAATTACTTTCATGCAAAATACTATTGACGCACGTAAAAGAAAAACAAAGTTTGCTTGATGGTTAGCAGAGAAGTAGGAAAGAATCAAAAAACATTGAGACTGCTATTATTCTCAAACAAGAACAAAAGTGATAGGCGAAAAGAGACAAACATAACAAAATATTGGCAAGCAGATATTAATATGTTATATAAACATCATTTGAAGGACAATTTGGGGAAAAAAATCAAAATAAAATAAAATTCAACTTGCATTGGGAAAAGAAAGACTCAAACCAATTAACTTAAATATTAACTATCTGACGACAGGAGATCTACTGCAACACAGTCTAATGATTTAATCAACCAACCAAAAAAAATGGCCAACAGGCTTTTGTGAATGGCTTGATGCAACAATGATAATGACTACAACAACATCAAAAAACAAATACACAAAAAGCACAAATTTTGGTTGGCCGCAGCAGATCATACTTTTCAATAGAATTCAATAATAAAGATAATATTCTTCCATTTCTCTTTCGAACACTGAGGATAGTGTTCACTATTCAGGACCATTTAACTTGTTCTAAATGTCTAGAAAATTCAATTAACGTATGAGTAGTGCTGGGAGTGAGATAAGTGCTTTGGTTATTTTCAATATGAATAATTTCCAACACTGCCGTATACAGAAAATTAGAATCAAGAACTATGATGTCCTTAACAATTATTCGCGTCATGGAAAGTTCTCAACACTGCTGTATACAGAGAATTACATATGTGATGGCAGGCATATTAGGAATTCAGTTTTGCAGAAAAGGGTAAACCAGTTGAATAGACAAAGTATCATCCACAAATTTTTTGATGGCTTATTGAAATGCTTGAAGGAAGCGTAGGAAGTGTCTCAGAGATTGTAATCCTGGAACTGAAAAATGTCTTCATCCAGTAGAGTTATAGTCCACATCAGAGTTGCTACGGGTAACAATAAGCAGAATGATGATTTTCACCAGCTATTCCCCAGGATAAGTAGCTAGATATTAGTAATCAAAACATATGAGGGAAGTGATAAGGAATTTATCCCCGGTCTGAACAAACAAGAGATTGCAAAAACCTTTTCCAATTGGTTTCAATCAAGAATAAGTTACAAACATGTTTAGATAAGAAACACTATCTAGAAGCTGGGAACAAAACCAAACCGTCCAAAGTTAGTTATATGCTTAGACTTTCCTTCAGAAAACCTGCCATTTCTCTTGAGCTGAACCTGAAGCTCCCAAAGAGTATCCACTGCAATATTTGCCCAAACAATCTTCCTCTGCCTTTAAAACTGTGCTCACACACTGGCTGAATAGTAGAACTTGTGTTCCATGGGGGGGATGAACCACTTATAGTCGAAGGTTTTAAAGAAAGAATCCCAAATCTTCCTAGAGAACTCGAAGTTGATTACTTGGATCCTTATCTTCGTCATGATGATTATTACACATCAAACACCAGTTGGGGGACAGCATAACACCAGGGTTCCTCTTTAGGATGAAATCAAGAGTCTCAAGTTTGCCAGGTTACTTAATGATTATTTATTACTTTTTAACCGATATCATGTGTATCATACGAATTCTGTAATTTATACTGTCAATCCAATAAAAATGTCATTAAGAGAGGCTAAGAGTACAATGGCAATCCAAATTAAAGAATCACAACTAATGATCACACGAATATTATTCACGTCATATGATAAGAAACAAAGAATTACATTCCGATTATCATCGACAAAAGGAGAAATTACAAAACCCCATATACACTTATCACACTTTCAAAAAACAGATAATACACTGACCTTATATTGAGAATGAAAAGGACGATAACCATAATTGCTATATCCGACTTTTGGTGGCACAACCATCCCACCACTAGATTTTGCAGCCTCGCCCAACTCTTTTCTCTCACCATCCGCTGCGGGCACTGCATCGTCACCCCACTCTTGCTCTTCCATAGCCTGATTCTGATCATTATCCCCCAAAATAACCAGCGGGCGATCGTCTTCATCGTCCTCGTCGTCACCTACCAATCCACCTCTCTCCATAGCCATAGGCCCACGATCACTGTCATTCAACACAATTTGCAAATCATCCTCACTGTCACTATCCCAGTCGTCACCACCATCACCCCGGTCACGGGCAGCATCATTTGTTCTAAAACCTTCCGTGTTTTCCAAAATTCCGGCTGACCCATGGATCGATATTCCACCACTGGGAGACAAGCCGGGAATAATCGGCTCCACACCCACGTCCTCAACCCCGGCATTACCCTCTTCGATATCGAATTTCACATCCTTGTCCATCAAATTGACATCTTTCACTGGAGCGCTTATAATTCCAGATTCAACACGAAAATTCCGATCGTCCAAAGCCCTATTGGGCAATTCAACATCAACGGAAGCAAAATCTTTATCTCCCTTAGCTCGAGGAGCGTCGCTGTCGTTTCTGGCGGTCAAATTGAGAACGAACCCAGAAGAACCAGCGGGTACAGACTCACGAGGCGGCGGGAGAAGTGGGGTTTCATTGGTCAGCTGCACGGGAACAAGGGAGTTGGAAAAAGATGCTCCGAAGGGAGTGGCATGGTCATCGTGGCGATTGAGATCGATCGAACGTTGAAGAGACGGAGGCGTGAGAGATGATAGGTGGGTCTGCGGAGCAGATGAGGAAGAAGAAGAAGCGAAAGGTCTGAGGACGTCGGTGTAGAGATCTCCGAACTCGTCATCGTCTTCCATCTGGGAGAGGGAATTGCCAAGATTCAAGAGGGCAGGCAAGAGTTTGAAGGAGAACTTCAAGCTTGAGGCTGCCGATGGTTGGAGCTGAAGGCTGGAGGCGAGCGTTAAGGAGTGGCAATGTAGGCTTTTGCTTGTATGTAAATGTTAAGAGAAAGAGTTCCCCTACACTGATTTTCCCCTCTCTCTTCCCCTCTCTTTGCTTTAGGTTTATGATTTTTTCAACAATGGATACGAACCTTTATATTTTTCGCATTTTACTATAACAATTTTTCCTTCCTTTTTTTTTCTCGTTTTTGCTTCTTTCACTCCTTTCTTGAAGGGTGCACTTTGCATATTTTTCGCTCTATTTTTTTTTTCACGTCTTATTATATGTGAAATTTACTGTAGTTGTAGCTTGTTTTATTAGAGTTTCAAACGAATCTTGGTTTATAAGTTTTTTTTTGTATATCTAATATCGTGGTCTATAAGTTTTTAGAGAATATTTTAGCTCAACAAATATGGGGTAAAGAATCGATCTTTCTACCTTAGGCAAAGTAATCAATATCTCATCAATTTAGCTATATTTAAATTGACACCGTAACCTAATTAAATATAGTTCAACTTGTTAAAAAGCGATAAAAAAGGTCATGGATTTGAATCCTCCCACCTCACGTGTTGTTGGACTCAAAAAAAAAAATGAACACCATAAATATTAGAAGTTAATCTAAATGAGAAGGTTAGTGCCAACCTAATTTGAATTCTTGGACCTTTACTCTTTCGATTAAGGTTAAAGGTTCAAATTTTCATCCTTACATTTGTTGTGCTCAATTAAAATAAAACTTGATTTGACTTCTCATGCCCTTCTTAAACTAAAAACGAATAGTGATTACAATGAAGTTTTCAGTATAATATTATTATTCACATTTTTCTACCAATATGTAAATCTTACTCCAAGGGTAATTTTAATTGTTAGATAACAAAAATTATTAATACCCTCATTAGTAACTCTCAAAATTCAAACAACTTAACCCAACTCATATAGTTTGAGTTGGGTTGAAAATTATTTTAAGTTGAATTAGAGTCATTTTATATTCGGTTGATTTAGTTTTTTGATCAACCAAGTTGAATCGATCTGACACAACTTCATTGAGTTAGCTTGATTCTTGAATTCAATTCAAATTCATTCATGTTTCAAACCCAAAAATAACGTAAACTCAAACTCAAATAGCATAGATTAGATATATACTTTTTTTAATACCGTTAGTTAAGGATATATTTGAAAGCTATCTAGTTCTATCTAATAATTATGAGGTGTGGATTTTGATTGAAGTTCGATGGAACCAACCCAATCTAATTTTTATTAATTAATTTTGGGTTGGATTTCTAACTTAACAAAGATTATTGGGTTATAAAAATCTACCACTCGAATAATTGGTTTAAGCCTAAAACATCGCCAAACTCAATGGGTGATACCTTGAAATTGCTTTCCAAGGAGGCCAAGTAGCCGAGGAATCCACTGGAAAAGATGGAAGGTTATTTGCCAAGTCCAAAAGTCGACAAGGTCTTGACTTTAAGGCTCGTTTGCTTTTACATTGTTATATTTGACTAAACAAGCTTGGAGAATCCTCCAAAATTCTAACTCCCTCCTAAATAAGAGTTTTTTAGAGTAACTATTTTATCATTGTCTGTTTTTCTACCCACAATTGAAGGGAAGTTATTTTGCTTATGGGAAGGATTAAGAGGCTTACATCGAAGAATTAAAGATGGCGAGTATAAAATGATGTTGGATTTTTGGCAAAATATTAGAATAGTGAAAATTTCATATCGAAAAGAATGAATAAAGTGATGAGTTTCAAGTACTATATAAGGGGTTCATGGACTTTAGTTTTATTCATCTCGTTAAAAATACTTTAAGTTTGATGTACTAGCTCTAGTTAAATTTTTTTCTTGTATTCTCTTGTTTGAGAGTAAGGAGAAATGTGTGAGTAGTAGAAAGTTTTGAGAGAGTGTTTTTGTAATTGGGGTCAGGGAGACCAAGTGATGGTGCTTCGGAAAAGTTAAGCGAAGATAGTGGTCCAGTGGAGTCAGGACATCTCAAATCAGTTGTACCTGAAGGAGTAATTTCACACACTGCAAATGAAGGAAGGTATGAAAATCTCAGACCATATGAGTGTTGTCAATGACATCAATTCTGAGTTGGAGGCGATCGAAATGAAGATAGATGAGGAGGATAAGGCACTTAGACTCATCTTGTCACTTTCATCTTCTTATAAATACATGAAGTCGATCTTGAAGTATGGAAAAAAGACTTTAGATTTTTCCATCTTCTTACGAATACATGAAGTCGATCTTAATGTAGGGAAGAGAGACTTTAGATTTTGCTTAGGTTACTAGTAAACTTCTATTAGAGGAAAAAAGGTTGAAGAGTGAAGGGTGTAGTTCATAAGAGAATTCAACACTAGTAGTGAGCAATTGGAAGAAGAAGAAAGATTGTAAGGAATGCAGGCAGTTTGGGCACATGAAAAAGGATTGTCCTAACAGAGCGGATTCATCAAAGAGCTCTGGGTCGGATGCTGACGGTGTCTTTTTCATTAAAGGAGATAGTGACTTCCTCTAAAGAAAGACTGAAATTATCCTCATGATATGTCTGTTTTACCATGATGTGATGTTGGCGATTCCACAAGATTGCATACGGGCATTGATTTGGGGGTTATGCAAGGTGTGTGAGGTGGAAGTTATGTCGATGGCTGAAAAACTTTCAAGTAAGCCAAGTATGTGGAAATTGCACCATAAATTTCAGTAGAGATTATCGAAATGTGATGAAGAAGGAAAATCTTGGAAAAATGTTCCAAGTGGGTCCACTTTTTATGGTGGAGTAGGTTATAGTTCTCTAAGTTGAGAAGTATGATTGTCGGTGAAGACAATGAAGGCAGCAGAAGTTGTGAGTTCTTCAAATATCTTGTCAATGTGGAATGTGTTGGGTTTTTCGCAAATATTAGAAGAGTGTAAATCTCACCAAGCACTATATAAAGGGCTCATTTGAGCTTTAGTTTTATTTATCTCAGTTAGAAACACTTTAAACTTGATGTATTAGCTCTAGTTAAATTCATTTCTCTTGTTTGAGAGTGGGGATAAGGGTGGGAGGAGTAGGGTGAGAGTAGTAGGAAGGTTTGAGAGAGTGTTTTTGTAATTGGGGTTGGAAAGAGAATTTCTATGTGATTGTAACAATTTTTCGCATAGTAGATATTCTTTTTTATGGGTATTTTTCTGCTTATTCCTGCAGTAGAAGTGAGAGATTTTTCCCAACATATGATACTATGGCCATTATACGAGTTATGTTACCTCTAAATTTCCAATCTTATAAAGGTGACTATAGTGTTAAGTCAAAGCTACGTTGTTGTTCGCTAAAATGTTGGAGAAGTGTCAAACTCTAGACCTCGACCACTTTACATCTTCGTGCAAAAAAAGCCTTTTAAATGTTAAAGTCCCCAAGAAAATCAAAAGTTTAACAACCTTCCATAATTTACTCTCAACAACCCAAAACTTTTTATCCAAGGGCATGCACTTTCAGATAGGGTGGTGCCAAAAGAGTCAAGTCTCTTCATCGTGCTTTTTGGGATTGTAAAAGGGCCAAAGGATCTGTACCTCTCTTTTCATAGCCTTAGGAGGGACGCAGTTCAATTAATGGAATGGAAATACATTTTACTACAAGTATGGAATTAAAATACTCTGTTGTGGATATACGTAGTTCGATAAAATCTTCATTTAAGAGGGGAAAAAGAAACTGAGGAAATTCTTAGCATCTTGTGCAATAAAATCAATTCAAATTTAAACCAATGCAGTAGATAAAGATATATGATTGAACAAGGAAAGTAGAAACTGAACACTCTAAGAATGCCCCTTACATGAGAAGTCCAAATATACTCGAACTCTAACCAATGTGTGAAGACCTTATATAGAGCCAAGTCCTAAAGTAGATGTTAAAGATAAAACCTAAGATTTTTGTTTCAATGAAGGTACCATACTTTTCTTTCTACCAGTATGAAAAAATAGGCTCAGGATTAGTGAGCAATTGCCTTATCAAAATGAAATTTGGAAACGCAGAGGAATGGCTCATAACACGACTATTCTACTAGGCAGGACATATACTTGCAGCTCATAAATGTTGTTCAAGCAAGAATGCATACCACAACGCCTAGTGTTTGTTAGATGTTGGCATTGGCTCGCTCGATTGAATCAGATCATAACTTCAGCAGAGTCTTATAATTCAACAAAGACAACATCATCAAGGTGCGTTATAATTTTTCGTGATGTAGGAACAAGGATAAGTCATACGCATGAAAAGATGAGAGTTCTTAAAAACAATATATCTAGTCAAGTACAAGCTTGGCCTCAATGAAACTATTCCGGAATCATTAAACACAGAAGACTTGTGTGATATCTATCTCACCTTATAATATTCAGCAGACATTGATATATATACACACAACAAAAAAGAGGTACTCCTAACTATAACCGACACCTGACAAAAAATTAACTCTAAATGATCACGATCTCATGTCAAAACGAGCAAAATAGGCACTCCATGAGGGGTTTTATTTTCAATACCTCAAACATCAACTCAATTGCTGTCCTACTAGAGGACCATGGATTGATCAGTGCAAGACTTTCAACAACAATATTGGCTGATCTATAATTGTAAAACAGATCAACAGAGTAGCAGCCGTTAATGGACGTAAACTGATATCTTACATTAGTTAAAAACAATGAGACATTCACCAATGAGTCAAAAAGGACAATAGAGAAGCTTTGAATACAAACAATATAAGGAGCATCACCATAAACCGATCTAAGTAGTTCTTAACACCAATCAGTTTCGACCAAGGGGAAGAGATCTACAACTATATGTTTCCTTAAAATCTGACTTCTTAGATGAGGTGAATATTGAAGCATAGACTTCTTTGGTAGCATTGGCAGGTGCCATGTCTGCTGCTTTAAAGCGCTTTACAGCACCATTACTTGCTGCAACCTTTACCTGAACTCCACCATCTAACCGTTTATCCTTTTCAAACTTAGCCGAAACCTTCTCCAAAGCCTTAACTTCAATACCATGCTTTTTACCGGATAAACGGGATGACGCCAAATCCACACTCACATCTCCATTGATCCCCACTTTCCCATTCTTCACTTTCTTCGCCCTCTTCTCCTTCGATTTTGATTTCTCTTCCTCCATCTTCTCCCTGAGTACTGCTACCTCCTCCTCGCTCCCATTGATCACGAGCTTGTCTCTGTCCGTAAACTCAGCATGACAAACAAGGCAGGAAGAAGATTTAACTTCCTTCAAGGCCTTTGCACTCAGCACGTGTCCACAAGTTTTCAGAGCAAAAAACTTGTACTTACCATTGAACTCGAGCCCAGTAATCGGGCACTGAAACCGCGGCCCTGAAATCACATTGCTACCCGATTCTGATCCAGGAATCACCGAAAGATTTACCTTGATCATATCCTTCAGACCCTTAACATGTCCGAATCCCTTTGGCAGCTTCTTCTCCAGCAAGGCCTGCACAAGTGACTCCTTGTTAAAGATATTCCCAAGCCAATCGATCACACAAGGTTCCCTTAAAGGCTCGTTAGAAAGAGCGCAGTTCAACCACTTGGACAGCCTCTGTTCGTTAGGGTCCACCTTATCGGGTTTCTTCTCTGCGTACATATTGAGGTAGCAGTCACGGGACTCGGCTCCGGTTGCACCGCCATCACCGCCACCCCCAAGGACCTTGGTTCTTAGAACTAAGGTGGACAGAGGGGGAATTAGAGAACTGGGAATTGTGGTGGAATCAAGGAGGGGTTTCCCATTTAAAGTGAAGTATAAAGATGACGCAAACCGTGAAGCAAGCGTTTTGGGGAGAAGAGAGAACTTAAGGTCCTCAAGGGTTTGGGCTGAAGATCGTGCTAGGTTTACGATTTTTGATTGAAGTTGAAGGTCGGGAAAATGAACGAAGATCTGAAGACGGTGTTGATTTTTCGGATGCATTAGTTAGGGTTTTGAGGATCGAAGA
>JAOANK020000022.1:6117532-6127572 GCA_026257165.2 Telfairia occidentalis | reverse complement strand
CTTGGCAAGTCTAGAGATAAAAAAAAAAAATTGATTGTTTTTTCTATTAAAAAACACACACACAATAATTTACTTTGAAGAGCAAACATAAGACATTTTTCTACTCAAGGCACATGTCTATACTTTACTCTAAAACAGGACATAGGCATATATATTAAAACAGAATTCCAATAAGATATTCAAATCAAACACACTCATAATTCACAATCTTTTTTAAAAGAAAGTAATTAAAAAAAGGACAAAGATAATCTATTCAATTGATACGATTTATTAAATGACAAGGGTTTTATATATTTGGGAAGGGTTGTCAGATGATGAACATGTCAACTTTTCTGAATCCAATCGAATCTGAAATTAATAATACCCACCATTCACCAAGCAAAGTGAAGCCAATCCATTACTTTAACTTAACCCCAAAAGAAAAAGAAAAAAAGAAAAGGGATCCCCAAACGGAATGCAGCTCTGAAAGAAACTGCAGATCCATTTGAATAGTCCATTGTAATGAATGAGATTGTGGAATGATTTTAGGTAAACTGATTGAACAAAAGAGAGGAAATGAATGGAAGGTGTTTGAGAGAATGACTGAGCAGAGCAGAGGAGGCAAGGGGGCGACAAAGGGCTGTAGAAAGAGAGGCACCGCTTTTGGGGATGGCCATGTGACCCCAAAATCACGTTTGTCCATTATTGATTATACTACACCGACACTCATACCCCCTAATTTCCAACCCCTTTTTCATTTTTTTTGTACACTAATTTCGTTGGGGCTACAAAGATGGCAAAAGTTGGTAGGGGTGTTTGGCATCTCTATTCTACGGATAATAGGATAATAGTTTTTGGGTAATTTTTATGTCTTCTATCAATTTTCTGCCTAAATTTTTAGTTTCATCACATTAAACCTTAGAATTAGATAAACATTGTAATTGTAATCTTCTATTCAATGTCTGCTAATTCACCTATTAACTTTTACAAAAAGCGATAAAGAAATTAGTGTAAACTCACTCATTTTAATAAAATCTAAGATTGCAGACTTCTTCTTGTTTAAGGTTAAAATTGCAATTAAGTTTTGGATTTGATTTGTTGAAATTGAAAGTTTATAATGAAAATTGATGTAACTTAACAAGTTTAGGAAAATTTTGTTTTTTCCTGGTTTTAAAGTTCCATCTATACTGTAATGTTCTTTCTGGGATTTTTTTTTATTTGAGAATATTATCATATTACAAATGTTGAATAGTTGAAATATCAGAAGTCTAAATTATAATTTGTTTCATTCATCAGGATAATTCACTGATGCATCCACTTTAGATTTTTCCTAGGTGATTGAAGAGAAAATGAAAAAAAGAAAAAAAAAAGGAACATAAATGTCTTGCTAAAGTATATTAAATGATAAAATGAACAAGCAATAATGGAAGATCAAAGTGTGAGATCATATAAAATAAAATACCGAAAGATTCTCACTAATAGTTTTGAGATTGGAGCAAAGTTCAGAAGTGGAGGCAATTGGCCAAGCAGTCAACCATCAATTAAAATTTTCTTACGAATGAAGATGTGATGATAGGTGGGGATTAGGTATAACTAAAGTTTCTATCTTTTGGATTTCGAAATAATTTTGGTTTGGGATCTCAACTGCCCAGAAAGTCTTATCTCTAATGAAAAATGTGCCAAACGGCTTTAATTATAGTCAAAACATTCAGTGACAATAAAAATTAAAAAAAAAAAAACTTTAGAATATTTCCACAGTTGCTATCAAGCTCAGCAGTTACGCAATATTAGCCCTCTAAGCCCAAAATAAAATGAATAAGTAAAGGGAAGGAAAGTATAGTATGTGAAATTAATAAAATAAAAGTAATTTTAAGTTCGAATCACTTTTTTTTTTTTTAAAGAATATTATGGAAAACATTTAGGTTAAGCAAATATTTAGGTCTGTCAATCTCCTTATTTATAATATAATATTTTGAAAGAATTTAAAATTTGAACTTTAGGAGATATGGTGGGAACCAATAAAAACATAGACCTTTAAGTTATCTTTGCCACTTTCCCCCACTGCTAATTATAATCCTAAGGGTTACCTCTTAGATTTAAAGATGGCAAAATTTTTAGAACATTTCAAATTAAATTGAACGAGGAAAATCTTCAATTTGACCACGATCAAACTCTGAATGAAAATACGATCGAGAAATCTTTATTCATTCGACCACATTTTGCATCTCAAAATATGGGACAAAGACAGAGTAAAATTCATCTTACATCAAGGGAGAACATTTCATTTTCTTGGAAAAAAAATTTTGTTCCTAAACTTTTTAAATGTTTTTATTTGGTTCCTAAACTTTTTTTTATAAAAAACAAGACAATTTTGATCCTAAACTTGTTCTGAGAGATTTGAACTTAAATTAAAAGAGAGAGAGAGGAAGCTATGAATCCAGGAGGTGGATAGATGAATCTGAAAGCGCTGAGAAACAGGGTTGATTGAGAATGTTACCTCGTGAAGACACAAATTATTTCATTCTGAAGCATGTCGTCTTTCATCTTGGAAAGCACAAAACAATCTCTGATAAGTTAATAAGCAACCGACCAACTTCGTTAGATAAGTTGAATGCTTTAAAAGGCCATATGGAAATCTCCTTAATGAAATAAACTATTCAACAACTTTAGATTAATTCATCACGCATGACACAAAATTCCCAAACGCAAATATTTACTCCCGTTACTGCTGTCATGAACTTGCAACCCCCGCTTAAAAGCAGAAAGAGCAACCGACGAATTGAAATGCTAGTGAATGTGAACTTATCAGGCTTACCTCAAGATTCATTCCATGCCAAAAATTTGGGACTTCAGATGAAATTCTGAACTTGTGCAGAGAAATGAATCCAGATTTTGCCATTCGCAAGACAACTGTTACTAACAGAACCATACAACTGTAACTTATGGAACCATACAAAAGCGATGATTATATAGTAGAAAATAATAATTTTATCAGTCGAGGATAAATTTACTCAGGGAAAAATTAAATGTAAGGTTTCAGATATTCTGACGGAAATAAAAGTTGTGCAAGCAGTAAATTCACCCTTTGAATAGTTCATATAACCACCCATGATCAAAGAAGGGAAAAAATATGCTTGATAGTTCATGCTCCATGGTTACCATAGCATTAAAATGTGATTTGTATCCTAAACTTTGACTATTATATCCAAAATCTACCCCATTGTATTTCAATCAAAGGAGTGAAAAGCTCATTTGCATTCTATTCTATCCCCTATCAAAACCATACAAAATCAGGGCCAAGAAAGCTAGTTCTCTAAAAGGAAAAACATCAGTGGCTTACTAGTTCTCGCTGGGGTTTCTGTTGCTGTTTGAGACAGATTGTGAGAGAGAAACGTTCAAGGGAACCAAGCTCAACGAATAAGGAAGCACCAAAGGATCAACCAAGGGATTTGGACCCAAACTGGTAAGGTTACAGACTTCCACCACCTTGCCTGTTTCAGTGTGGTAGAAATAGATAGTTGCATACACCCTCATCAACAGAACCTCATCTTTAAATGCTAAGGGATCCATCCATGGACCCAAATCTGCAACCAATCTCCGTTCCGTGCTCTTGTATAGATTGCAAAACATCTTTGGGTTCTCTTCCTCAATCTCTTGGAGGCGTTTTGAATGTTTGAGAATCCATTTTGTCTCAAAATAGTCTTCCAGACACCATACAATAATTCCATCTTCACAGATCATGATGAAATGCAGCAAGCCCTTTGATTCTCCTATGCATGTTCCAGGGACATTGATGAAAATTCCCAAGGCAGGAATTGGAGATGAAATCAACAGAGATAGTTCTTTCTCCGTATCAAATGCAAGGATTTGATCCGTACCAGTAAGCCAATGTAAGGTCCCCTTGGCATAAATGCCTTTGTTTTTGGACAAATTGCCATTTGAATAGCAAACTTCATTTGAATCCTTCCAAGCTCCTGTTTCTGAAGAGTATATTTTAAATGTGTAGTACCTTTCCTCTTGCTCATTCTCCAACTGCTGAATTCTTACTATTTTGAAATTTGTCGATATGTTTATTGGATCCTGAATGGGATCAAATGCCAGAGCAATGTTGTAGTGTCTGTCCAGCTGAGCCACTTCAAAACTCACCCATTTTTTGAACAAGGGATTGCAGACGTAGATTGTGGGGTGTTGTGTAGGTAAGCAACTTCTACAACAAACCAGGCCATTACAGGATGCCAAAGTAACAACATCCTCGGGCAGGAAACCAAAGACCTTTTTCTGCACCTTACAATCTGCATTTACTGGAATATAGCTAAATGTTTTTATATCATTAAGGCACCATTGGTATTTCTCTTGAAAGATGAAACCTGATAACGTCAATCCAGTCTTCTGAAACTGAGCCTGAACAAATGAGCGGTCTGAAATAAGTTGATGCCACCCTTTAGAAACGCATCTTATTTCAAGAAGAGTCTTCGTTGGCAACCGGGATAAAACATCGAAGAGAATATCATCACCATTCATGACCCTTAGATTCTCCATGCACTGACAATGAAAAAAACTAAATTTTAGAAGCCAACTGCAAAGTTATGGACAGATAAATTGATAGATAAAGAACATTACACACATCTTGTAAAGGAAGAAATTCACATTGTACCGAAATATCAGTATGCGATAGAGTAGATAGAGAGTAATAATTACTCTGAATATAAATGGAAAGTAAACGCTTAGGGAAAATGCTCCATGACGTGCTTATATAAGCTTTAAATTAAAAATCTGAACTGAAATAATCACGGTTCTGTCAACTGCTTCAGTTCCCATTTTCCATATCATCGTCAGTATTAGGAAACTAAATGCATTACAGATCAAATACTTATTGGGATAGACAATAAGATTCAGTTTGCTCACTAAAGAAATTCCCATAACGTTATTTTCTACTACCCTGTCTTCCAATCAAAGAATAAACCAGCATAACTCCAAGTAGGTAAGAAGAAGGGTATCAGAAACTCCAGTTTTTGATTGGCATGTGACATTATTGCTTCCACACGAAGGCAAAAAATGAAGAAACTAACCAGCATGAAAATCGAGATGCAAATGCACGGTGTAGGATTTTGATTTCTGATAACCGACTAAAATAACTAAACAGACCATTACAAAATTAATCGATAGCACGGATTCTAAGTTTATTTTCTGTTTCCTACAATAGTATAGTAGAAATAACTATGACTAATACATGCCCAGGACTGAAAGATGATTTTCATGAGAAAATCATCGAATAAATAGAAAAGCAGAATGCAAAAGCCTACAGTGCATTGAATAAAGCTATGAAGAATATCCTTGAAGGTCAGCCACCAAATTAAAATATGAACAGACACAAAGCGTAAACCACGTGAATTGAAAACTGATTTCCGAAAAGATTGGGGAAGCAACCAAAAAGTTCTTTAGGCTATTTTGATTAAAAAATAATGGTAATACTTCAATGTTTATGCTTCTCCTTTTTTTCCTTTTTCCTTTTTATTTCCCTGACCAGCCAAACACTAGTCGTCGGCCAAAGAAAAATGTTCAAAATGCTCGTGATGTTCGTCTTCAAATACGTCCGCTGCCAGACTTCTCCATCGCCAAAAACAATGCAGTATAAGACTAACAGTGAAGCAGTCTACGACATCATCTACAAGAAGTCAGAGAATGTTCAGTTATCGTCGGCTAAATGCATGAAACGTCTCAAACAAGTCGATTCTCATATGCTATGCATGAAGTTCAAGAAGGACGAAACCGTGAGGAAGAAGAAACGATTAGAAACAGGATCAAAGAAATACGGATGGAAAACGAAACACAAGCAGAGAACAGAGAAACAAAATGAATAAGAGTAACAGAGAGAGAAGGCGCTGCTGTGGCTAAAACTCTTCACCTCTCTACAGAGTGAGAGGAATCGAGAAACGTACTGTCTGCAATGGCGGTCCTCAGCTCTGCAACTCTGCCATTGGAATGAAAGCAACGAAAATGCTTTCGAGCAGTTGCATTCCGTGACGTGGCAGCAAAGGAAGAAGAAGCGACCCGGGCTTTTTACGCTCTTAATATAACCGCTGGATCATATTAACATTTCCTCTTCTTCTTTTTATTTTTTATTTTAATTTTAAGCCAACGAGTGGCTATTCGCGTGGGTGTATTGTATTTTATGTCTCTTTTCTTTTTCTCTTGTGATATTTTGAGAGTGGGAATTCAAATTTCTTATTACAACATGGTGGAATACTTCGTTTCTAAATCAATTTTCTATTTCCCATTGTAATATGGCCGAATATTTATAATCTGATTTAATTTTTTAAATGGTATATACATAGAAGGTTTAACATAGCTTTTTTTTTTTTGAGTACCGTTTAACATAGCTTCTTAATTTGTTCTGTTAATCTCTATTTCACTATAATTTTATATATATATTTGCAAAGGATATAATGTTATATTTTACTAATGTAGATTATTGAGCATAGTTAATTTTTGTTGTTACAAACCATAAGAAAACAAGAATAAATAAAAAAGGAGACTCAAATAGTATCATGGATGTCCTACAGCCTTAGATACCCAAGTGGATAGTAGGGGTGCAAGCTCAACCTACCAAAACCTACTAAACCGACCAAATCGACCGAAACCGATGTCGGTTCGGTTTGTAATCGATTCGGGTTGGCGGTTTCGATTTTTGTATAGAGAAAATCGGTTAGATTTAGTCGATTTTCTGGTTTTGCATAGCCCAAACCGACTAAGCCTGAAACCGATTGACAATTTATATTCATAGGCATAAAATATTATCAAAAGCGCTAGTATCATAGATGGTTCAGTAACTCATTCTCTAAACTAGAGGGCATGGGATTGAGCCTTCATAATATCAATTCTTTCCTTCAAAAGATGAAATATATTAATAATATATATATTAAAATTCCAAATAGCTTAATAAAAGTTCAGCTCAAGCCTTAGTAGATGCAATTTTTTTTCCTCACATTATTTAGAAATGGTGAACCGGCAGTTCGCTTCGGTTCTTGATATTTCTTCAATATTCTAATCTGATTACACCCTAGTGGATAGTCTTCCACCCAAATCCTCTAAAACTGATTTCTTCTTCTTGCATAGTTAAGTCTCTTTTTTTTTTTTTTGAGTTCAACAATGAGTGAGGTGGGGGTCGAACTCATAACCTCTTAATCAAGGAAATATATTTTTAACCAAATGAGCTATGCATAGTTAAGTTATAAATAAAGAATGTGCTAAAAAAAATTAATTTAAGCATAGCTTAACTAGTTATATATCATCATCGGGTAAAAAAATTAGAGGTTCGAACTCTACCTCCACATGTTATTGAACTTAAAAAAAAGTTTAATGAAAAAGTAAGAATTTTTTTTTTAATTAAGATATAAAAGAAGAATATTGTTTCTTTTTAAACAAAAAATATGTACATAACGATAAAAATGTATTTTATTCTAATAGTAAAAAAAATCATCTTAATGAAACTATTCAAAGAGGTGAAGTTCATAAATCATTAGATAACTCTTGAATATTGTCTATAAAAAAAATGAACATTGTACAATTTTTTTCAATTATAAAATGTTGTCATTTAATAGCCAAAAACAAAATGAATATTTACCAATAAGTTAAGTTACAAATTAAATTTTTCAAACCAAGCATAGCTCAATAGGTTAAAGACATATCTCCATGACCAAGAGGTCATAGATTCAAATTGTCCCACTCTTACATGTTGAACTCAAAAAAAAAAAAGTTACAAATTAAATTTTTAAACTTTAATTATTATATTCATTTGATTTCTGAACATAGCTCTATTGGTTAAAGTATAGCTCTTCGACCAAAAAGTTGTAGGTTCAAATTGATATGGTACACATGATTTGATATGATGTGTTAATATATGGTAAAAAGAAATAGGTAAAAAAAACATAAGCATAGTGGAGGCCTATTTCTTCTCCCTAGAGAGAAAATTTTGGGAGTGAAAATAAAAATATAAAAATAAACTATCCTGGAAGTGGACCAAATATGTTTTGATAAAATGAAAAATCAGCCATGAAAATTTTGCTAAGGTGCACAAAAGCATAATACAACTCAAAATTTTTCTAAATGGTAAAGATTAATACACATTTGGATGAAATTTTTCCCAAAAAAAGAATACCAGAGGATCTTCAAATTTTAGCAACCTTGAAAGATGACTTCTTCTATCACCTGTATTATTTTGCTACAATTATGTACACAAAAGAATTTGTTCAGTTTCGATACAAGCAGCTCTGCTCAGCCCATTGAACAACAGGATAAAGCTTGATCTGCCATTGTTGCTGCAGGGCAAATAATGATACCAAATTAATCATGTTATAGAGCTAAAAACCGCGCTAAATACACCGCGAGATGAAGCTGTGAATTTGGGACATGGAAAGATGAAAACACCACGAACCCGGGTTAAGAATATTACCTCATGAAGACAAATTAACTCTTCATTCTGAGGTATGTGATACACTCCTCTCTCAACATCAACAAGTAGATAATCTCCCACTTAAACTAATTACTTCTGTTGGATGTCTGTAGAGCTGGAGGGCTTGCTTGAGGGAACTGAGTTACAGCACTACATGCTAACTTACTTGACATTGCCAATCTCGATCTGGGAGCGCGATAATTGTCTCGTCCTCTTATGCAAGTGCCCCGTCTTTGATTTTTCGCCTTCAGTTGCTTTCTTCATTTCAAGCTCAATCTGCTTGCAGTTTTCCTCATGGGCTCGGTTAAACATTCTCACAAAGTTGCATAAGGTTGACATAACTGCAGTAGTAATTTAGGGGCAAAAGAAAACAAAAAAACAAAAAAAAAAATATTAAAGCCAACAATCACACTGAAAGGAGTTATCTAGATTGCTACTGCTTGCTAATGCCGTTAACCATCCCCCTGTAAGGCACCTCATATACTTTTTCACTCATAATGAACAAATACCTTGTTCAAAGGGGCAGCGAGCTGGATCTTCACCGAAATAAAGAATCAAAGAATCTACATTTCTACCCTGCAAAGTATCAAGTTCCGCCATAAGCAATAACATAATACAACTAGACAATCAAAGTTCGAACCAATGCATCGCAGAAGCAGCATTTACCACGCAAGAGTAGAGCGAAGCCAAAGTTCTCACTTCAGCTTCAGCAAAACGAAGGAACTCCTTTAACACCTGAACCCCGCACCAATTAAAATTATCTTCAAAATGATAGAGATACATGGGATGATACGACATTCAGAATATTTAATACTTCAGATATAACTTATAAGCATAAGTCTAATGACCAATTGACAGCATAAGTTCTTCGGCTCAAGGAATGTTAAATCTTTGGATTTTGGGCTTATCATCCTATGTATATATTAGATGAGCAACTTTCTTTTATCTCTATCTCTGAGAATTTTGTACTAAAAAAAAATAATAATAAATAAAATCTCAGAGAATTTCTCATAAAAATTTATTTGAGTAATATATTTTTGTTTTCTATTAAAGCAGACAACTTGTTTAAGAATAAATAAAAATCTATGTCATATAGGCAGAATTATTCTCAATCTAATAAAATATATAAAAAGAACTTTGCATTAGGAAATTACTACCAGGGCTTCTGTGATACAGTTTGCACAATTAAGATACACGCACTGCGAAGAAATAGAAGATCGTGAACAAAACTTGTACAACTAGACCTTAGCCAAAATCACTGAAAACGTTCGAGCCATGGTGCAAACTGTATAGAAAAGAAGACCTAAGATAAATGATACTCGAGATTGTTACTATCATCTGGATAAATTCTTCCGGTAAACCCCTTAAAGACACTATTCCTAGATCCAGGGGCGGATCCAGAAATTTATATCAAGGGGTCACAAATTGAATATAGTTTTAGATGTATAATTATTAGCGACAAATTCAAAAATTTATGTTAGGAGCACAAATTGAATATAGTTTTAGATGTATTAGTATAAAATATTAAAATTATGTAATATTAAAGACCATTTGTATATAAAATTTTTTGTTTATATTTTTTGAAATGTTAGTTGAAAAGTTGAGATAT
>JAOANK020000022.1:6105792-6117432 GCA_026257165.2 Telfairia occidentalis | reverse complement strand
AATTTAAAAAATAAATTTGAAAATAGAAATATTTTATTTTGAAAATATTGAACAAAAATATATTTGGAGTGCACTTGAAAGGATTTGAACCCAAGATCCAAGATCTAACAAAGAACGCATGTGACCAACATGCCGGGGCACATTGAACTTTTTGGGCCAAACATATATAAAAATATTGACAGTCTTCAATAAACTATAGAGTTAAATCGAAAAGAGAAAAAATCGAGAGAGGGCACGTGCCCCCTGGCCCCAACATGGATCCACCCCTACCTAGATCCCTAGAATCAGAGTCAATGATCATTTCCAATTATTGAATCATTAGCTGAACAGTGGTAGAAAAAATTACACTAAATTAGTGAGCTTTAATACCTTTCGGAAGTTATTGGATATAGGGCCATCATTTTCAGATGTAGACAGTTCTTGAACAACTTTCTCCAACCCTTTGCTTATTGCTTGCATTTCCTCTGCCAAAACCTTCAATTGTACCTGAAATCGTGCCTGTCTCAGTTAAGGAGGCAAACGTCGCACCACCCCCACCCCCTCACACACACAAAATTTCCAAATCCAGTCAAAAGAGGCAATACCCTTGATGCAGGCTCCAAGCTTGCAAGATCTTTAGAAAAATCCAGAACTTCTGGCAGTTTGTCAGCAAGTATCTACACTTGTCAACAAATAATAAACTCAGAAGACTAGTTCTAGTAAACTACACTACGCCAATTACAACGTAATTATTCTCAATGATTGACTGAAGGGAACCTAAAATTGAGATGAAGATAAAGAAAATAGGCCTGAAATGTATTACTATATTTAAAGAAATTTTCAAAAGATTACTAAGCACACAAGAGGCTTAATTCTTTCCAATAACTACCTACTGGTCCTATCGTAAGAACCAAAAAATTCAGCTTGAAATTGACATGGAACCACTTCAGTTATATTATTATCTTCATGACCAGCTCTAAATTGTGACTCCCGATGGTGAAGTTGAAAAGTCCAAGCATCACCGTAATTTCAAATTCCCATTACTATCGCTCAGTTGATCTTAGGCCCCTCTATGACTGGTTTTAGGCGTAACCATCATCCATTCTCTATGTTTTACAGGAGGTGTCGAGCTCATCCAACCCACATGTTTTTTCTTCTTCTTTTTTTCCTCTCTTCATATCAGGCTACAACTACAAGTCATCTAATTGTTATCACAATTACATATCATTAGTGGACAATATTTCAAAAGTGTATTTTATAAGTGTATCATAGCAACTATTACAAAGGCCCAAAACGGTGTTTAAAGTGGGATAAATATCACAGACACATATCGTTTGTAGACAGTATATAAAGGCCCGTATTATATCTTATAGTCCTTGATAGCTGAAAGTCAATGTAAACCAACAAAATATGCATCATGCCCAGAGTAAAATAAATAGTATTAGTTGCACCTTGCAAAGATAATGCATCAAAGTCATCTTGTTGTTTCGTGCACGAGTTTCTGTCAGTTTAAGAAGGCTATCCAGCCTAAATCCTATAGCAGAGCCTACAAAGGAACAAACGACCATGAATAGTGAGCAGTGAGACTATTACAAAAGAAGTATTTCACATTTCAGTTAGCATGAGTGATAATCTTTCTACAAAAATAACAAAAAAAAAAAAAAAAGGGAAGTGGAAGGAAGAAAACTCAACTTAATATAATTTACAAGTTAAAGATATTATTCTGAAAGAGGTTTATAGGAAGCAATAGAACACAGGGAGTTCAGATTAAAACATGAGGTACCGATGGAAGTCAAAATTTTCAATATTTTATGATTCTAAAACAAGAAGTTTAAAATGTTCAAATATATTCATGTGCAGTATTCATGACGGTAAATGAATGACTATAATATGCTGAATTCAGAAAAAATCGAGATACAACATCAACTAACCCCTCGCTGTTCCCTGGTTTAAAGCATTTCCTAGAGAGAGTATAGTCTGCATGATTCTCTTAAACTTGACTGAACTTTTTATCTGAAATAAGAGTATTAAAGTAAAAAAAACAAAGAGAGAGAGAGAGATTCCAAATCCATGTCATTGAATCATGGGCAGAAATTACCTCTTCTGCAGCAGAGTTAACAAAGTTCAGGCTTTTTTTAAGGTCAGTGACCTGCATTACAATTCAAGTGGGCTAGTTAATAGTTACCTCCACATATATCTGTGCATCTGTGTGTGGCAGATAAGGCAATTCACCTGAGAACTGAACTGGATCTTGAATGAGAAAACTCGAAGTTTACATTCTACACGAGGTACTTGCATCAACTCTAAGAAGAACTATGAGGATAATCATAGTACTTGTCAGTTCTAAATTCAAAACAAAAACTATTTTTTTATAAAAAAAAAAAGGAAGAAGAAGAATGTTAAATTCCAAATTTCATAAGCAATGCAGATTGAACTAAAATAAGAGAGTGGAGGGGAAAAGAAATATGGAAATGCAATACAAGTTTTCAAACATCACTTCATGAACAAATTGAACTCAATATATCTTGAACAATGATCTGTGGGTGAAAACAAGGTTAACAACAAAGAAACCGAAGCCAAAAGGTCCAATTCAACACAATATGCTAATCTATCAAAGAACTACGGAAAGTTTTCAGCTCATATCTGTCCATTTCAATTAGGAAATAGCAAAATGGAAACCTAATATTTCTTGTGTTTAAGGTATTATAACAATAAAAAACTAAGTACAAACAATAATTTACTAATCAACAACGTATCAAGCCCCGAGTTAATTGATTTAAGTCGAACAGTAAAATTTCCAACTAATTTGCAGGGAAAACATTTTTCAGCCAACTTAATATTTCATATCTATCTTTAATAAAAAAATTGCAGATCACCATGTTAAAAAATTCATGAGTGCTTGTATATTAATTATATGATTACTTGGTTCTTTCCTGGACAACTTGAAGTACAAAATTGGATTCTCATCTTTGAGAAAAATCTCATCATGGTCATTACTTTTGTACTACTGACCTTGGAAAATAAGAAATTTCCTCAAGACAATTTAGTATTACATGCTTATCCCTTAGGATAATAAAATTACTTTAGAAGTGGTAACAAAGAAATTTTACGTGCTTTACGTATTAGTTATATAAACATGCAATATGCATGTCATCCATGATTGGGCAGCAATTAAAACCTCGCTAAGAAATGCTGAAAGAGTTTCCTTAAAAACCTGTTCACATTTTCCAAGCTTCTCCTTTTCTCCGTTGTAGCCCTGCACATGAACATGCAAGTGACTTAGCAAAAAATGAATAAACACAATATATCGAGGTTCTGGATTTTCTCACTACATCTATTAATTACCCATCATTCGCTTTACCACTTGCATTTATCCCAAATATAAAAGTACCTAAATGATTGGCATTAACAAGGCCTATACTGCCTCCACAGACAGAGAGGGCAAGGCCTTTCAAGTCTACTAGGATTACCAATTTTGATAATTTACCAACCTTAAGTAAATCCATTTCCTCCTTTGTGGGACAAAACTTTATAAGATTCTCAACTTGATCAATATCCAGCGCTGAATCTTCGAGGTCAAGCACAGAACTCTGCCACCATTACCCAAGAAGGCACACTATTTAAGGTTAATTAGTAAGAACACATTACCAAACAAAATTGAGTGTAAATTGCACAGAGAAAACATCAACGTTATTGACTGGCTATATTCTTTCAACAACACAAATTTTTTTATTGAAGAATAAAAAGAAATAACATATCATCTTCAACTACAAACATCAAACATTACAAGAAAGAGCTACATTACAATTCAAACTAACAAAAGAAGCAGCATAGTGAATGGAATCAACATCCTTATCCTGAAAATAAGCAAACATATTGACACTATACCAAGCGTTCTTATTATCCTCAAAAAGCTGTCATTCTGTGTCATCCACAAAAACAATAAACTAGCCAACCATAGAAGAGAAATCTTAAAATCTAATAAAATTTAGACTGCAATAACATAGTAAAACAACAATGGAGAAATTATTCTTCCATGGTTTCACCATGAATCATTCATTTTAGGACCACGACAAGTAGTTATGATGAAGAGATAATCGAAGCATATTTTTTTCTTAACTTCGTTAGAGGATATACAAATACAGAACTTATAAACATGTTAAATATAAACCATATTACCATTAAATCATGCAGAGGCACCTTGACCTTTGAAAGCATGATTTCACAATTGTAAGCTCGCCTGTGATCAATCTGTGACAACAATAGGTAAACAAACCAAACATAATGGAGTCCCCAAAAAAGTTGATAGTACTTATAACTAAGAGGAGAAGCAGAAAACTATGATATTCATTTTTTATAAGATAAACAAAGCTTTCATTGAGAAAAAAAATGAAAGAATACAAAGCATAAAGCCATCGAGCATACAAAAAAACAGTCCAAACCAAAGAAGCCAACCACCTAACTATAAAAAATGGGCTCCAATCTACTAAAAGCTTAACAAAGCAATGATATTCATACTAACACGTCCGTTTTGCAACAATATTACCAGCAACCTACGGATAGGAAAACCAATCAAAAAGTCCATTTCAAATAAACATCTATAGGGAAAAAATTGGAAATAATTATCGAGACAACTGCAGATGAGATTTGGAATTATGAGTGCTTAAATTTCATAAATGACTGGTTATACCAATATTCATTTCTATCATCTGTTCTGTTGATATTCTGTGGTATAATCTACAAATTACAATTATAGAAGAAGCTTACAGAAAGAAACTTTTAGTCTTATAAGAAGTCTCTTCAATTTTTCTAATTTTATTTATTAAATTCTATTTTTCAAAACAAAACATCAACTAAATTTAGTCTGATGTCTCAAAAGCAATGCATGCACGTAATCAAATAGCCACTTTCTTATTCAATGTTACAAGTAAAGAGTTGAGTGCTTCATTTGAAACCATGTAATAAATTATTTGAAATGCACTCAGTCCATAAGGTGATGAGCGTTCTTCAGATAAAATTGTATTTCTTTGAAGAATGCCTTTTGACGAGGCATATCAGGTAAGATTTAATATTAATGACATTTTTTAAATATCGTGATTATCTAATTATTGAAGAAGAATATTGATAGTCTTTTCTGTCTATATGTAAAATCACCAGTCTTCAATAAAACCAAAAACAAATAATTGCTTTGTTATGGAGGAAAAAAGGAAAACCACAAACAAATCTTTCATTTATTTTTAGCACCGCCTTCTTCAGAAAAGTGCATATCTATTAAGAAACTTAAAAATCAGAGTAAATGGAGAGTAGCAATTGCTGCTACTATAGGATTGAGTACAATCACTTCGACTGCTTAATCTGATGGCCAACTACACTGAAGTCTGAAGCCTAAGTTTCAAAATAACAGAAGTCATGACTCGTGGATGATGTCTGAAAAAGGGTTCCTTCATGTGGATGCTGCAAAAGGCTCTAAACCTTTGGGGAAGTTAACTATTGATGAAGAAGAACCTATTAAATTTGGGATAGGTGATTGTGGTAGTTGGGACTTCTGTGCAAAAGTGTCAATAACTATGACTTGCGTAATAGTCTTCATTGTGACTCATGCATGAAAAAGCTTTCTTGTATAAAATTTGTGAATGTTTGTCTACATGTTATTAGATTATGTATTTGGTTCGATACACAATTTGATAATGTCCTTCAAATGATGTGTTTTCAGTCATTCACCAGATTCATCCCTCTATTATAATAGTTTTCATAGGACAATTCATAAACTACAGGAAAGGACGTAATAACAACTCTACTGTATAAAATGCATCACAAGAATGGTGATGGTTCTAAGTAGAGGATGCCCAGGATCAACTGGTAGATGAATTAAATTACCAGTTGCACTTTCTCAGGTTTATTCCCAACTGAACCACGTCCACTTGACTTGTTTTGCTGATCAGGAGCAGGAACTGCCGCTGAGAAAAGACTTTCAAGCTCTGACATGTCAATCTCCGGTGCCCTACAACCAAAATATTAACATGAATGGTCCAGAAGTATAATTTGACTTATTTCAAAACTTCTCCAGAATTAAGGGGTTGGCATATGATTTGATACCTGGCAGCTTCACCAGTTTTTTGAGCTTCAGCCCATAAGCTTCCTTGCACTGCTTTAGATAACTTTAACCAATGCAATGGCTTCAATTTCTTGGTTATATGTGTTCTTGAACTTATAGTGCGTGACAAACTTCGTCCCTTTGCACTAGATGGAGAACTACTCGGTGGCCCTGGAGGTGCTGGAGAGGAAGACCTAGATGAACCATTTCCGAGAAGAGAACCAGAAAATGAATCACCAGATTTTGAAGTCCCTCTCCCAGAAAGGGTAGGAGGAGGGGGAGCAGAAGGAACAGGTGAGGAGGAGCCTTTGGTGGAAGCAGGTGGTGGTGGTGGAGGAGGAACAGATGGAGATGTTGAAGTACTTCCAACCTGTCTGGACGTCATAGGAGGAGGTGGTGGTGGAGGAACAAATGGAGATGTTGAAGTACTTTCCACCTGTTTGGACGTCATAAGAAGAGGTGGTGGTGGTGGAGGCACTGGAGGGGAAATTTTAGGATCTGTGATGGTCATTGGAGGAGGAGGAGGAGGAGGAGGTGGTAGTGGTGAAGGGATTGGAGATGAGACTTGACGATTAACAGTGGATGTGGAAGGAGGAGGAGGAGGTGGTGGTTGAGGTACTAAAGATGCAATTTCAGGATGGGAAGCTAGTGTTGAAGGAAAAGGAGGGGGTGGTGGTGGAGAAGCTTTAACTCTAACTGCTATGGTGTCTTTCAAAGGAGGTGTAGAAGGAGGTGGCGGTGGAGGTGGTGGAGAAGACTGTATTGAGGAATCACTTGCAGAGGTTACAGACTGTGGAGGGCTAATGGTTGATAACTGACTTTGATCCTCTGAATAGATTTTTATTTCCTCGGTAAGTGAAGATTTATCTCGCCTTAGAGTTGAAAAGTTACCAGACCGCAGTGGTGGTGCAGTTGGGGGAGGGGGAGGATAAGGTAGAGAATTAGCAGAAGAAATAGTCAAGGAAAGTTCGGGGAGAGGAGGAGGTGGTGGTATTGTTGTTTCCGTAAGGACACTTTTAGTCTGAAGAGATTCAGGTGCAAGGGAAACAACCAATGCTTCATGCGGAGAAACTGAAGATGCAGTTTTCAAATGAGAAACCTCTGCTTCTCCTTCATAATCAAGAAATGAGTGGCTTCCAACTGAAGCACTGTATGAGGTCCCATCACTTCTTTCTGAATTGGGCGAATCTTGCAAAATGTCATGGGTAAATGGGAAAGACTCTGAAGATTGAGGCACTTGTCGACATACTGAATCATATTCATTGATCTGTTCAGTTTTAGCAGCATCCGGGGAAAATTTAGATGTTGGTACAGATTCTTCTTGCTCTAGGATTTTAGTTTTGTTCTCCAATGTGAACTTCTTCTGAGGAAGTTTTCTGGGACTTGTAGACTGGAGTAAGGGACTAACTTGCATACTCCAAAGAGAATTATTGTCTGACTTTTCTTGGGCTATGTTTAAGGCATTCATCTGATGGAGCACATTAAGGGCAACATCTGCTTTGGGATCTAACCAATCCACATGACTAAAGATCTCTTGCACTTTAGCAAATGCTTCAATTGGGAGACCTTCCTCCTCAAAGCATAGTTCATCATTTGCAACAGTAGAAGTTCCAGCATCCATTTCAGAGAAAAGAATCTACATTCAATTGACAACCAAAGAATATAAGCAAGTAAAAGAAGCACTGCTAGATATCATGCCAGGGCAAGAGAGACAGACCTCTGCTCGAAAGTTCTTTGGAAATTTATCTTTACCATTCCACAAAGTGTCGATCTCTTCACGGTTGAGAATTAAAATATTAGAGCGAATAAAAGCAGTATTAAACATTGCTCTGAACATCATCTCTTCAAACTCCATGTCATCGTGCAAGGTGATGCATTCAACAACAACATCACCTTGAATATGGCAATTAACATCAATCTTAACCAGTTCTGATTCTACCTGCAACAATGTACAAAAGGTTGACAATACGGTAACATTGGGGATTTTAAGTGTATTTACAATAAGCATTTAACTTAACTCCGAATCAGTCAGCATTACTGTGGACTAGGTCAAGAGGGTGACAGCATAGGAATAGTACAGGAGATGAATTTCTCTAGCAGATTAAATCATAAATTCCAAACCTCCTGGTTTAATTTGATTCCCTAGATAGCTCAGTTACCACTGAACCATGAAGCACCCCAAAAGTTAATCTCCTATTGGATAAAGGGTGTCTGATTTAGCGTTCTGAGCATCCAAAACCATTTAATACTAGAAGAAATTAAAAACCTGGTTACTTATGATCATTGCACTTTAACCTATTGTTTATAATCAAGTTGAAAGTTATTCTGAACCTGTAATAGTCAGCAGTGAGACAATACTAGGAAGCAGCACAAAGTAATCAAGATGCACAGAATTAGGTCGAACCTTTACAAGAATATTAAATGTCAATTTTTTAGCTCCAGACTACAGCCACAAATGCCAAACTTTCCAACTTGGCCAGCTATGATGTTAAGAGAAGAAAACAATATATTAAGAGTCTCAACTCTGTATCACTTGAAAAGAAATCAAAGATGTTTCTGGAATCAATAATATGAGGTTTGTTTTCAATCAACTTGCGATTCTGACAAATACAGATTAAGGAATCAGATCACCTGTTTGTAAGTACGGACAGTTTTGCTTCTTTTTGGAGTTGAGTACAGAACTTTAGGAGTTCGATCACTGACAAGGAGAGGATCTTGTCCATATATTCGAAATATCGGACGGCAACCACCCTCTCCATCAAAATTTGGAATAAATCTCAAAATGATACAATCCAAAGTGAGAGCTCTGTCCATAGGTGGCCATTCTAAGGCAACATTCCTCCTTGCAACATACTGCAGATACCTTAATTGAGAAGGAATTGGATTCATAGGAGACAAGAAATGCAAAAGCTCACGAGGTGCCTGCCTATAAACCATGTCCAATGTCCTTTGCTCCCCACTATATTGTTTCCTATAAATCAAGAGAGCCGAAAGCATGAAAGCTAAAACTGGCCAACCACCACGTTCACAGTGCATTAACAAAACATTATTCTGCCCAAGGGAAAGCCAACTCTCACATGATCTTAGAAAATGGTGGATTACTTCCATTGTCAGAACAGGGCATCCCTCATACTGCTGAGGGTAGTCCATTATGGTCATATCATATTTAGATAAGATATCGCCGATCTGACTTTTCATCTCTAATTTCCGAAAGTTGAATACCAAGAATGACGCGTCTGCTAAATGTTCTCGGAGTTGGGCAACTATTCCACCCAAGTAAACTTCATAATTCTCTTCCTTCCAAGCATCCGTGGTAAAACAGCAGTCAAAAACTGTAATAGAAAATGCAGATAAATGTCAGCCAGAAAATTGAAACTTGTCTCAAATTAGAAACTATAATGAAAATGCTCTCCGGATGATATAACTCCTTCAGAAGTTCAATTTCAAGTTCTCTGGAAAGAGAAAGGTTAAGAGTACCCTTCCTCGCGTGATCATATTCACGTTTAAAGGTTGCATGACATCAAATAAGACATTACGAAGAAAAACCAGGCAACATTTCAGAATCAATCTAAAGATGCTTCTAAATTACTCAACTATCGGTCCAGTGTGCCAGTGCCACGTTTCCTCCAAGTATAAGTTTTATGCCTTCTTTACCATATCTAGCTTAATTCACTTTATTGCATTAGAAATTAAGATTGAGATATATGGAATCTGCAAACAACATTCTATTTCTATTCCGTTCCCCATTTGTCCTAAAGTCCGCCTTCTCGTCACCAAATTTACACCAGAAATTAAAACCCATCTTTGCACATTGAGACAATCGAGACTGAGACTATCCGTCTGAGTCAGGCGCAATAGAACGAGGCCGAATCAATCAAAACAAAAAGAAAAAAACACAGAAAGACAGTACCATAAACTCTTTCACAGATCTCGAGAAGGCCATCGGGTGGCTTCCGGAAGAACAATTTGCGCAACAACGCCATGTCACCGGTCAAGTAATGCTCCCAATTCGAGCTCGAAATTCATACACATGAAACGAAAATTGCCGACGATAGATTGCGTTTCGTCAGTTCCTTTTCTCGCAGAAGCTCGAACGTTCAGCTGATATTTCCCTTTCCCTTCGTGTTTGGGTCAATACGCAGGAATTTTCCCGGCAGATGGCTTCGTTTTCCTGTGTTTGTTAGTAGTTTCAGTTTTCCGTACTTCTGCCATAGCTGATGCATCCAAGATGGATGACGTGGACACCACCATTAGCCGACACCTATAATTCGCATTCTTTTTTCTCACTGTCATATTAACAAATTTCCCTTTCGTACCGCGAGCCTCCCGTATGTCATATGTCATATAAATTTGTTTTGCTTCAATTGGCCGCATTCATAATTATGAGTGAAACTAAAGAATTCATCAATTAATCCAACATTTTCATATAAGGCTTTGTGTACTTCCCTTCAATCGGAATCAAAAAAATTTTCATTTCTTTTGATAGTGTTTACAAAAGTAAGAAATGAGAATTAAACGTGAATTTGAAAAATGAGAATCACTCTCCCAAAAAGAGTCAATCTCATCCTTCCAAAAAAGTGATTAATCTCATTCTAATTCCATATTTCGTAGGGCCCACACCATATTCATTAATTGTTTTACACACTTTATCTATCCTCTCTTCTTAATAATTGTCATGATTTTTTAATTAATTAGAAATACAAAAAGGTTATTTTTGTAATCATCATTTATCTAATTTTGATTCCAAATAAAACTAAACAACATGAATAGATTTCTGATTCTGATTCCAGACAACTCTTAGTAAACAATATCAAATGAATAAGATTTTCATTTCAATTGATTTTATTTCGATTGAAGAAATGTAAACGAGGCCTAAAATCATTCCTATATTTAAATATATATATATATATATATACACACACTCTGAGGTTTATATCTCTTCCAAACATCACTATTATAAATTTGACAAAAAAATATATATATATTTTCTATCTTTCTTTCTTTTAGTTGTCAAAAATATAAATGATAATGGGTAGAAAAATACTTACGCACTTTTATATAGGTAAGTATTTATAATGTTAAAAATTATTCTTGAAATCATTGTAAAGTAAGTATTTAATTTTAATATATATTCGAAATCGAGCTTTCATTCGTGACTTGGTGCACAAGACATGTAATTACTTGTCCATTCGTGATACGACGATTAAATGCTTATTTTTATGGGATTTGATTGTTAAGGTAATTTATAGGATATTAAATCTTTGTTAGGTAGCCATTATAGCCTGAACTCGTTCTTTATAAGTTATTTACTATTTATATTGGTACTTATTGACTATTATACCAATTTAAGGTGGTTTCTCTTTTTTTTTTCATTTTTTTTAGTGTAAAGTGAGATTTGAACTCTAATTTCAAAATAAAAAAATAGAATTGTGTTTTTTTTTCTTTTTTTAGTTCAATAATATGTGGAATTGGAGATTTGAATCAACGACCTTTTGGTCGTAGAGATACATTTTAACGTTATGCTGAGTTTGACAGATACCTTAATTATTGAACTATACCCAAACAAG
>JAOANK020000022.1:6088233-6105692 GCA_026257165.2 Telfairia occidentalis | reverse complement strand
ATAGTTTTAATTAGGTTAAAACTCGGTAATTCACATTAAAATTAACCTAACCCACTTTAAAGAGTTAAATGGATTAGCTTGAAGTTAACTTAATTTTTTTTTTAGGCCAAAGACTATTTTCTAAGTTTTAAAATCACAAAACTTATTAAAATATTGAGTGGGAGAAGGATATATAACAATGTATCCTATGGTTTTCATTGTTGGGTTTACAACGTGAGGTTCATATGGGGCCTCGTGGCGACTTTTGGACCGTTCCCCTACATAAGGTATTTACATGGATCAATATCAGGGTGAATCTCCTAAGAATGATGAAATAGTAGTTGTGTTTCAGTACTTGTCCTACCCTACAGAGGCACTTGTTGAGATGAAACTACAGGATATAAAACATGAGTTACACTCAAAATAATTTGCTAAAGTAGTTTGGCAACATCTTGACCAAAACAGGGTAATCAACACCAGAGGAATATGAGTTATTCTGGTGTGGCTATTGATTGAGAAGAAGTCTCAATTCGATGAAAGAGATGACTGACCTACCCTACGGCGACACTCGTTTTTTATTGTCGATCTATCGTGACATAGAACTTTTTCTTTGGGATTTAGGTTCATTCAAAATATTTTTTTTTTTTTGAATTTATGCCAATTATTGAATATTTGTGCACTTTTAGTTTAGCTCTATTTATATTTAGCATGTAGTGTATTTCTTGCATGTATATATACATTTTTTATTGCAATGTTGAAACTGAAATCTAAAAGAATTAACTATGATTGAACTGGGAGTCAATTAGTTAACATTAAATTGTGGTTTTGAATGTCTAAATTTGTTATTAAAATAATGTACCAAAAAGTTCTGGTAATACGTCGTTTCAATTAAAATAGTGAGAGACAATAAAATCTTTCCAATTTTCTCATGAATTAAATGGTGTACATTTGTAAAGTTCTTTAAAAAAAATTGATTTCTTTTTCCTATGAACTTATGGAAGATAAGGGATGATATTTCAAAATTAGTTTTGAAATAGGATGAATTATTAATCAGAATAAAAGTATTTGTTAAGTCATTGACACATACATTACTATTTAACGATGAATTGTATATAATTAAATAGTGGAAGAAAATGAAATTATTTTTTTTCCATAAGTTCTCATTAATTATTGTACATTATAAAAATTCTTAAAAGAAATTTTATTTCTTTTTCTATTTGAAAGCACATATGGTATGAGCTGTGAGAAAATAAGGGATTATATTTCAAAATTAGTTTTGAAATACAATGAGTTATTAATGAGAATAAAAGTGTCTGCTAAGTCGTTAATACACACATTACTATTTAACGCTGAATTGTTCACAATTAAATAGTGGAAGAAAATAAAGTTATTTTCCCCCTTTCTCACTAATTATAGTACAATGTACAAATTCTTGAAAGAAATTTGATTTCTTTTCTCCTATTCAAAAGGACATGTAGTATGAGCTTTGGGAAAATAGAATTTGTATGTTTCAAAATTAGTTTTGAAATTCAATGAGTTATTAATAAGAATAAAAGATTGTATTAAATTGTTAATACACACATTACTATTGAATTATTCACAATTAAATAGTGGGAGAAAATAAAGTTATTTTTCCCATTGGTTCTCATAATTATAGTACAATTGCGCAAGGTTCAAGAGAAATTCGATTTCTTTTCCTTATTCGAAAGCACATATAGTATGAGGTTTGGAAAAATGAATTTGTATTTTTCAAAATTAGTTTTGAAATGCAATAAGTAACAAGTGAGAATAAAAGAAAATTATGTGTTTAACACTTAAATTAGTTTTTAACATTGAATGGTTCAGAGTTAAAGATAAGAAAATGAAACGACAAGCAGATTTCAAAGTTTAAATATCTATAAGTGGCAACTAACCTTGGCAGGTTAGTGAGATAGGTAAAGTTTTAATCTCGATTAAACCAAAGCCAATCTGTGAACCTCGTCTGGAGGGCTTAATGATCATTATGACCTTTTATAGAAAATGTCAAACGGTTAATGAACTATTAGCCTATTGCATTTGAGCCTTGAAGGCTCAATGGATGCAACAGTTGAAGTGTGGTTGAGATTTTTTCTTCTCTTCAAGAGATGATCAATCATACTGAATGTTTATTTTCGAGTCTAGTACACAAGATAGAATTTACAACCACTCATAGTGGAAAGTGTAAAGTGTGCACTTCTCCATATTGAGTATGTATATAAGTGATTCCCTTAATGTGTTGGTTCCAAACTTGGGTAATAGTCCTGCTTTCTTGATACCCCAAGAAGGATTTTCTCATGATGAGATTCATAGAAGGCTATCCATTAGAGAACCAGTGGTACTTAAGAAGTAAGAGGTGGGGTCATGGGCAAAAAGGTAATTTTACCCAACTGAAATCACGACTCACTTTGTGAAGGATTAGATGAGCTGTTATGGTTATATTCGTGGACATAACTCATCTACAATGCGAGAGTGCAACCTCAGGTTTATAATAGAGTTATCTTGGGTTAATGGTGGGATTATTTAGTTGAAAATTTTGAATAACTAATCATCTTAACCATTGGAGCTCAAAGCGTCCATAAGGTCCCCTTGCTAGTTCGTTACCTCTGCAACAAACAATTGATTGAGAGAAAATTAAATAATAAACATTATTTAATTTTTAATTAAATTGTTAAATTTAGATATTAATAATAAATTAGATTTATTATTAATTACAAATTGGGATTAATTAATTTGGATAATAATAATAAATTAGATTTATTATTAATTAATTAGAAATTAGGCTAATTGGATTTTGGAAGTCCAGAGTTAGGGTCCATGAAAGAGTCCATGAACTCAAACCCATGCAATGGGAGCTGAACAGTTAATTATGAAAACTAAAAAGAGTTTTTTAATTTTCATAATTAAGATTAGAGAATTTAAAAGTCTTCAGGGTTTCGGGCAGAACCTTATGGTCAAACCTTGAGGGAGTAAGTCATTTGCCTTCTTCTACTCCCACTCCTCCCAAGAGCTAGAAGAAAATTATTTTTCTTTTGAGTTCTCTAAAAAAAAAATGCTCACACACTAGTTTGTAGTAGATCGGGGATAGTTTGAAAGATCATGTGAAGTCTCTCCAACATTTTCTTTATGCCTTTGTCATCCCAAAGGTAAGTTTTTTGAAAACTATTGTTTTCTATAAAAATATTTTTAATTAAAAGTTGCCATTGCAATCCTTTCTAATTAATGCGCCCGCTCCTGCTACGTCGAGTTTCGGATCGGATTCAGGTAATATCCTTACAGTTACACGATCGGGCATACATTTTGAATACATACATTGTGGTGACGTTTTGATCAAATGACACGATCACACAGACTATTTAGTAGACAGTTATTCGTGTTCTGGTTTTAGTCGAACGCGACGATCGCGTAGACGTTTAGACAAGTGAAACCGATGTTTAATTGAAAAATTGTTTGTAACGATTATATGCAAGATCTGTATTATGTCACTGCGTCTTTATGTACGGTGGATTAAATTCAATGTTATGATTTAGGTTGTGCGATCGTGTAGTATCATAGCAGGAGGAATCTAAGCAATTTTTAAAAAAAAAAAAAAAATGAAAAACGATAAGTGGACCTAAAAAGATCACCTTTTAGTGGACTCTGATAGACAGAGTTATAAATTAGCGACCTTTGCCATGAGTTCTTTATTCTCCTTCTTTATCTGGAGGATATCTTGGTGGTATATCTCGCATTATTTCCGGTAGTCATTCCATCTCAACTCTTCTACTCGTACGTAGTGCTGCGTGGAGAAGAGTGGATGCTTCAACTCTAGAAACTCTCGTTAGACCTCCATCAATGCAGCAGGTGGGTTTCTTTGGATACAACTTTCTACTCTGGCGGTACATCGAACAAATGTACCCTCCCATTCTGTTGGGAACATTTGTGAGATTCGAACATTTGATGAATTATCATCACTTGAATCATTGATAATCACAATATGGAGTTTTCCCCTCTATCACATATTCTGTACAATCTTACCCTATGTTCAAGCTTAAATGGGTCAAACCACTATTAATAATATATAAGCAAGTTTGCAAGAATCGGTTGGTTGGTAAGTGAACTTAATACTGCAGTCGGCTGTATTTAAAGCTCCATTAACACCTTTTCAGTTTCGTCCATGGGTTAGGGGAAAAATCATTACTTAATTGAAATGAAAAAAAAATATTGTAAGATAATAAACTTCCTCAAACAAGTACAACTTATGGCGAAATATATGTTGGATACGATATCAGGACGATGTAAGAGAATATAATCCCAATCATGATTGACAGATTTATTAGAATTAAATGCATGCTTAAACTGACAATCGCGTTGGAAGTTATACAATAATCTCAATCGAGTTACACGATCGGTATATATTACGTTTCTACAACGAAGTATTTTCGAATAATCTGATCACATTGGATGCTGGACAATTTTACACGTTCGTTCTGTATTCGACCGATTGTGGTAAATATTTAACCCCATCGTTAAATATGATTTCAGTGGATAACCATATCGAGATTGTTACATGATCGTTTTTTAATCAATTCGACTGTCTAATTCTGATTCCTATCAGTATTAATATATTGAATCCGATCGTCTCATTTCGTATTAAAATAATTGTTAGAAATAAATTAACTTCTTCTATTCCAATACTAATTATAAAATGGGATGGTGACTGAAAAGAAGAAACGATGAGGATTTCATATTAATTTGATCATTGACATATAAATACAATGTGGTTAAAAAAAAAGAGCATAGTTAAGAGGCACGACTATCATCCCTATCTCCTGCATAAGCCACGGCCTGATGAGCCGCTAACTCAGCAACCCTCGCATTCATTAGGACTTGTCCCTTTGACGGAGGAAAATCTTCTCCGTCCAAATGATTTCAATGATGGTCGCTTGACGACCAACGCTAAATTCTTCCATCTCCTCCACCATGCGAGATGCGATCCGAAGGGCTTCATTGAACCGACGGATGGTGCCATCATCCTATGTGGTCGCCTCTAATAATCGTCGGTGGGTGTCTCTGCACTTTGCAAGTGCAACATCGATCTTGTCCAATAAGGAAGAAGACATTGTCGCAGAGTAATAGTAAAACAAAATGAATAAATCAGAGATGAAAGATGAGTGAAGGTGCAAACGATGAAGATGTTACATAGAAGTGGAAGGACATCATAAAAAAGACACGATTCGAAAAAACTAAACGTCTCCATCCATGCGCCACTTACAACTAACTTGCACTAAATGATTCATCATTTCGTGTATCTTACTCATATATTTATAATAATAAACTTATATAGTACCCAATTGTGATACGATGTTTGTTTCATATAGAATCATTTAGTCCGATCATGTTACGATGTTGGTTTCGTGTTAAATAGAATCATTTAGTTTGATCGTGATACGATAAATAAAATTATTTAGTCCGATTGTGATATGATGTTCGTTTCAATAGCATCGTTCAACCCGATCTTGATACGATGTTCATTTCATGTTAAATAGAATCATTTAGTCCAATTGTGATACAATGTTCGTGTCAAATAAAATTGTTTAGTCCGATCATGATTCATGTTTACAAGGAATCCGATCCTACTACGTGATCACACTATAATAAAGACAAAGTTACATACTGGGATCGGTTTCAACGTTAATTTTTTTTTTGTTTGTTTTTTTGATAGATATATGTACTTTACGTATTTGGAATAAAGAAAGCTGAACGGTTGACATGAACAACATGATCACCTAATACGATCGGAAGTGGGTCTCAAATCAACTTTGATGTATATGTGTCTAACCTGTCCGTCGAGTACTATTCGATATTCGCCAAACCGAGCATAGCTCAACTGGTTAAAGACATATCTCTCTGAGCAAGAGGTCATGTGTTTGAATCCCCTCCACCTCATGTTGTAGAACTAAAGAAAAAAGAGTACTACTCGATATTGCGAGAAGAAGAAGCAGTCAAGGACAATTACCTGACGTCTTGAGAAGTAACGTGTTGCACTCTTTTTATAAAGCTAACTCGAGCCAATCACACTAATAACCTTTCCTGTCACTTAGAAAGTTTGATTCCCATATCTGAATTTGTGATGTTATATTCTAATTGTTTTTTTCATAACTCACTAACATTTGTAATTGTAACATAATATTTTATTATTATTACTAACTTTTAATAAAAAAAACCAGTTTTCCAATTTGCCCTAATAAGTATTACCCAATTTATCAAGTATAAAAATCCAAATCCAAACAAAAAAAATAGGTGAAATAGAGAGAACGAGGTTAGAGGGCGGAGCAGATAATTGAAGAGAATTCGAGAGTTCCTTTTTCTTTTTTTTTTCGAGTCACAGTTGGGAACTTCGAAGTGTGAGAGCTTTTTTTTTGCTTTTGCACCTCTCTCAAACTCTTTCTAGGGTTTTGGTGTAGGGTTTTCGACTTGGGTTTAACGCACAAAGCCAGTGACGATGCACGCTCCAGTTCTCGTTCTCAGTTAGCCCCTTTCTCTCATTTTTCATTTCATTTTCTTGCATGATTTGGTTTTCTGTTTCTCAGATCTGTCTTCATTTTTATTTCCCTCGAATCAAATATGGATTTCGTTAATTTTACCAGCTATTTTTAATGTTTTCCCAACATTTTGGCTGTTGGATTGATCTTCGTCTCCTTCTGTTTCTGTTTCTGTGTTTTTTTTTTCTCTAAGATTCTTAAACTGTTTTGTATGTTGGTAAATTGAGCAGAAGATTCTTTAAAACGTGAGTCTGGAAGCAAGGTTCACCATGCTAACATCCAGGCTTCTAAGGTTTGTATAATTTCCTTCTTGCATTTTACTTGTTTCCGAAGTTCATACCACTTCATAGCATTTCCACTTCTCTTGCAGGCTGTTGCTGATATTATCCGTACCACGTTGGGGCCGAGATCTATGTTGAAGATGTTACTTGATGCAAGTGGAGGTATTTCTATTTTTTCCCTTTCTTTTAAAAAGGAAAAGGAAATAAAAACTTTATGGTCGGATGGAAAAGGAAACTATATTGATTGCTATCGCAAGTTGAAGATATTCTGTCGCTGTATAATTGTTTCAAGTAGCATCCTGTAATTTTCCTATCTTATGAAAATTTGAAGTGCACATGGTTTTGTTAATTTTCCACATCCTTCTCATTCTGTTTCTTTGTACTTCTAGTCATTTCCTGATTACGCTCTCTGGATTCAATAGGAATTGTTGTCACCAATGATGGAAATGCCATTCTCCGAGAATTGGATATTGCACATCCAGCAGCAAAAGTATGTTTTCTATCAATGTTCTTTTTCTCTAATTCTTACCTTGTACCCTTGTATTGTTTGCTATGTTTCTTTTATATTTTTCTTCTTATAGTACCAAATTAAGTCTTGTACCTGTTATTTCCCTCCTTTTTTACTTTGATGTTTGATGCTTTGCTGATCTAGCATGACATGACTTTTTGGGTGCTAGCAGTCGATGATTGAACTTAGCCGGACACAAGATGAGGAAGTGGGAGATGGAACTACATCAGTTATTGTGCTTGGTATGCGTTGGACCAGTGTGTAGTGCTTTAGTTTTGTAGCGAAGCAATTAACCATTGATCTATTCCGAGTGAAGTGTTTTCAAATTTGCTTTCTTGTGTGGGGTGATTATTTTGGAATGTCCAGCGGGAAGTTTTTATTTATTTATTATTTTTTTGTATGATTTAAACTTTATCTTAGTGATGATAAGTTGGCCCTGAAGTTGATTCTCTCTCTTTTAATTTTTAATTTTTAATTTTGAATGCTGAAGCGGGTGAGATGCTCCATGTTGCTGAAGCCTTCATTGAGAAAAATTATCACCCAACAGTCATTTGCCGGGGTAATTTACTTTTCTCAGTTAGTGGTTTCATCTTGAATATCAATTACGATGTGATCCTTACAAACTTAAGCTTGTTCTGTTATAGCCTATAATAAAGCACTGGAGGATGCACTTGCCGTCCTTGATAAAATTGCAATGGACATTGATGTTAAAGATCGTAAGTTATTTGCATGTGTTTTTACCTTTGAGATGTTTGAGTATTAGAATGCCTGCCACAGAATCATGTCTACCGACTTAGGCATCACATGTAACTTATTAATAGATATCATTACCAGATAAAAGATTGATGCTTCAATAGATTTCCTCTTGAATAAATTACCGGTTTTTTCCATCAAAGTTAGTGCGACATAAATTGGATTAATCTATCCTTACTAATGTGTATCATGTGGCAGGCACTGCTATGTTGGGGCTGGTTAAAAGCTGCATAGGTACCAAGTTCACTAGTCAATTCGGAGATTTGATTGCTGTAAGAATATTGATTCCTTTGCCTTGTTGACATTGCTTTCTAATTTCATTTGTTTGTATATTTTCTATTTTATTTATGAATTATGATCAGAATTTGGAATGTGCTCCAACTTGATTATAGAGCTTTGTGAATTAGTTGCATAAGACATTTTGAATGTTGATTGTTCCCTGACTACTACTAGTCTAGATCTTTAAGGATGCCAGATCTTTAGATTCAATTTAAAATTTTTTTGAGTAGGGACTTGTTTCTATCTGTTACTGAATTCATTGTTATTTCACAAAATATCTTAGTTGTGTGGAAGCAGTTAAATCTTATATGTGAATAGTCTAAGTTTCTAGTGCAACTGTCATTTTTCTACCTGGTGCTAAACTTATTTGCATTTTAAGTCAGTTGTGTATCGGCATTCGGCAGTTAGAATCTTATTTGTAGGTAGTGTAAGTTTTCTTGTGCATCTTTCATTTTTATTTTTGAAGCTGGCTTTTTCCTAACAAAAAGCAGTTTTCTAGTGCATTTTAGCTTCTATAACCTTGAGGGTCTTTTAATAGTTAAATATTGAAGATTAAAGAACGTCCAGACTGGTTGAGTCGATTTCCTACCCAGATTAGCTACATTTATAACTTGATGAATGTTGAGGTTTTGTATATTCAACTATGTCAGTTGTCAACTTACAGGATTTAGCAATTGATGCCACCACAATTGTTGGTGTTGACCTTGGCCAAGGATTACGTGAAGTAGACATCAAGAAGTACATTAAGGTTGAGAAGGTTCCAGGTGGTCAGTTAGAGGATTCTAAGGTTCTTAAAGGAGTGATGTTTAACAAAGATGTTGTTGCCCCTGGAAAAATGAGAAGAAAGATTGTGAATCCACGTATTATTCTTCTCGACTGCCCCCTTGAATACAAAAAGGGTGAAAACCAGACAAATGCTGAGTTGGTTAAAGAAGAAGATTGGGGAATCCTACTGAAAATGGAAGAAGAGTACATTGAGAATATTTGCGCACAGATAATCAAATTCAAACCTGACCTGGTTATAACAGAGAAGGGCCTCAGTGATTTGGCTTGCCATTATCTGAGTAAAGCTGGTATCAGTGCAATTAGGAGGTTGAGGAAGACTGACAATAATAGAATAGCCAAGGCATGTGGTGCTGTGATTGTGAATAGACCAGATGAATTACAGGAATCAGATGTCGGCATTGGTACTGGATTATTTGAAGTTAAGAAGATAGGGGATGAGTTCTTTGCGTTTATAGTAGATTGCAAGGATCCAAAAGCCTGTACCGTACTTCTGAGAGGTGCTAGTAAAGATCTTTTGAATGAAGTAGAAAGAAATTTGCAGGTAATTTAACAGTGTGATGTTGGGAGGATTTTTTTTGATGTTATCGTTTTCCATTCTGAGCATGCTTGTTATTTTATTGATTCAGGATGCCATGTCTGTAGCAAGGAACATAATAAAAAATCCAAAACTTGTTCCTGGAGGTGGTGCTACTGAGTTGACTGTATCTGCTACGCTGAAGCAGAAGAGTTCTTCTATTGAAGGCATAGAAAAGGTAATCCTTAATCCTTCTCGGAATGGCTTGTCCTTTTTATCTTGAAATGTGGAATATTTTTAGTATGCATAATATTGGTTATTGCCCTTGTAATAGAAAGCTGCCATAATTGTTCTTTGTGGATAAGTATTTTTAACCTAACCTTGTACCAAGCGAGCCAATAACTTTGCAAAATTTAGGGAGTCATTGCTTCTTTACATGATTTGTAGCCCCTGATTTGCTTGGTCAACTGCAATCCTGGGTGCTGGTGCCTTAGTTTTTGTGGCTAAATTGTAATATTTTTCCAATATGTGATTGAAACAGTGGCCTTATGAAGCTGCTGCCTTAGCTTTTGAAGCCATACCGCGAACTTTGGCTCAGAATTGTGGGGTGAATGTAATACGAACGATGACAGCATTGCAAGGAAAGGTATTGAACTTTTTGTATAAGACATATGCTGGAGGCTTCATTTCTGAAAATTATATTGTGTTGATTTTTCTGATTTCCTGCCATTTTTATAGCATGCCAATGGCGAAAATGCATGGATAGGCATAGATGGAAACTCTGGTGAAATCACTGACATGAAAGAGCGTAAGGTATGATTTCTTTTTCCTGGCCCATAATTTTTCCTCTACCAAGGGTAAATTTCATAATGTTAAAATTGGACCTCTTCTTTATCGTTCTGTCCAAAAATTCAAAAACAATTCAGGAGTTATGAAAATTGTGAACATAGGGAGTGCTGTCATTTCAACTACTTTGGATGGAAATCTATGCCTCTTTTGGAGATAGACTTGAACACAGAATATCCTGCTTAAATTTGATAATAAATTCAGAAGATAACTATGCCAAAAGAGTTATATTTTTCTCTTATATCCGTGTTGTTATGATGATTACGGCTTGTGAATTGAATTGTTTCTTTAGTATTGAGCTATATTTTCCAATTTACCTTATTGCTTTATTCAGATTTGGGATGTGTATAATGTCAAGTCGCAGACTTTTAAGACAGCCATAGAAGCTTCCTGCATGCTTCTGAGAATTGACGACATTGTTAGTGGTATTAAGAAGAAACAGGCACCGGGCGCAGGTCCATCGAAGCCACAAATTGAGACGGAAGCTGATGCAGATAATGAGCAAATTCTCCCAGAGTAAATTTTTGGTTCAACTGTGCACTTTTAACTTAGTTCTTCCATGTATTTTGGGGTCAGTTTTCTTAGCTCTCCAATGGTGTTATTGAGCTAACGTTCGATTCTCCAGAACTTTGGCTCCTTGTGTTTTCTTAGGTTGGGACTTCTGAAATATGGTTAACGGATGAATTCATTTTTGTTACCAACGGTTTTTTTGGGTTCATGTTTGAGATTACTGATCGATTTAATCTTTCAATTTATACATGGGATGATGATTCGTGAGATAAAATTCTTTCTTAATTTACTCCTTTCTTAAGTCACATGTTGAGATATAGAGGTAGGAATTTATGGAACGAATTGCACTCCATCGTTAGGTCAGGAGTCCATTGATGAGAAAGAATTTCCCTCCCTTTTGTGCTGTGTGAAAGAATTTGGATGGAGTATAGCATTTGGAATTTGGAATTTGCTTTCTAAAACTTTCTAACTTTCAACCCGTAGATCTTCCGCGGAAATTCTGAGGTTGCTCTCTCATGTGTGTGTTGGGGATAGTAGGTAAAGGAAGTGGATTTCACATTGTTTTTTTAATTGAAAAATCAATCTAATTTTGTACCTAAATAGGTTGAGGTCTTACCAGATCAGACCTACGAGATATAAATAATGGTGAAAAGAATAAACAAATAAGAAAGAGGGAAAAATGTAAATCAAAATGAATTTAAAATTGAAATATCGAGATTGATAAAATATCAATGTTAATGGATACTTTTAAAAAAAAATATAAGCATAAAAATTCATAAAATATTTAAATTGACAAATATGCATTTCACTATTTTTAAAGATTAAAAAAGGTAAAATTTCTTATCATTAATGTTATTTTATCTAAGTGATATTTTGTTGATATGTTTTTAATATTTCAGTAGTTCTTCTAAATAATGAAAATGTCGGCTTTTTCTTTAGGTTGATGTCAAACCCATGGATAGACAAAAAGGTTAATAAAAAAATTAGAAATATTGACAAGTTTAACGGAAATTTAATACCTTAGTTTATTTATTTATTTGAGAAAGAAAAAATGGCATTAAATTAATATATCATTATCAAAAGAGAGTAACCAAGAAGGAAGATGATCTCATTCCCAGATTCCTATCATGTCTGCTAGAGTATTAGCTTCCCTCATATGGGCAAAGTTGATATCCGACCAATGTACTGCCAGTTGTCGGATCTCTAGTATAAAAGGGAAGATTTTTGAAACATCAGATTCTTGATTGTTGAGAAGTCGAATGAGTTTTAGTGCGTCCGACTCCACAATGAGTGGCATAGGTGATCTTCCCAATATTCCTTTCAAATCTTCGGCTATCGCCATAGTTTCTAAGATTTTAATTGGCCATCTATTGTATATGACCCTTTTTCCAGCCTCGATGATAGTTCCATTGCAGTTTCGTACGACCCAACCCACACCTCCCCTGTTGAGGGCTTCTGACCGCGAGGCATCTGTGTTGATTTTCCACTTGTTCTCTAGTGGTGGAGTCCAGGAAATATGTGTTACGATCGATGTGTTTTGAAGTACAGTTTGGGCCCCCTCCATGTGGTTCTTCAACTCCAGAAAATATGCCTCGATCGCTCCACTCAGACATTCCACATCCAATGATCTGCCTCGAAATATATGTTGGTTTCGAAAATCCCATATCTTCCAACGTGTGATCATAAAAACCTCCATCATTGCGTGGTCAAGGTTCCTCCAAGCCCAATCAAAGTAAGTTTGCTGGGACCAGTGGTACTTGAAATTCAACAAGAGGATGTTATTAGAAACAAGTATATCAGTCCATAGGCTCTTTATTACCTTGCAATTCAAGAATAAATGTTGAATGGTTTCTGTCTGCTTCCCGCATAACGCACACCATGTTCAACTTCAACCTCTCTTTGAATCAGGTTGGTTCTTGTTGGTAGTAGGTCATGGTAAATTCTGCAACACATTATTTTGACTTTTGGGGGAACGTGAAGTTTCCAGAAAAATCTCCAGTATCTTTTCTGTTCCTCTTGACAGGACTGAGAGGCTAAGGTACTGTTTTCGTAAAATATTGCCAGCTTATAAGCACTTTTAATTGAGAACAAACCTTTTTTTATCGTAGTGCCAAACGATCTCATCGTCCGGTTGGATATCAGAGGTGGGTATATTTAGAATCATCTCTACTTCCTTTTCTAGGAAATTCTCTCAAATACGGTCCCTCCGATCACCCTCATTCGAGCCCACCAAAACTTTGCACACATGAAATTGACTTCATTGCAACGGAATGTTGAAAGTTTAAAGCATCCCATAGCATAGTTTAGAATTGTCTGGGCCAGTATTTTAATAAGATCTCCTTGCCCCAGCATAAAACAGTTGACCATCCTTGTAAAACAGTCCAAACTTCTCATTAAATTAAAAGAGTAGAGAATTCAAATAAATGAAAAAAAAATATTAATCCATTAAAACTAATTAAATTAATTACTTCTCATTTATTGACTAAGATTACTCCATAGGGTTGGCAGCAGTACAGGGTACGGCCAGGGGCATTCACCATTTCTGGCTCTGCAGGGACATTCTATCCCCATCTATGCCCCTCGTCCCCCCAATTTCGAGATAGGGTCCCTGCTGTGTAGAAGCAACACAAAGGTCAAGCGTGGCGGTGGGGATGAGGGTGGGACGGCAACTTTGCAGGCAAGAAAGGCGGCCGGGCGAAGGCGGTAAGGCAGATGGGAGCCATGACATCGTGAAGGCGATAGTGGAGCAAAGGCAGTAGCGTAAATGGGAGCAGCAACAGTATGAAGGGGGCGACGATGGCGTGAAGGCGGTGGCGACAGAGTGAACTGGCAGTGTGAGAGAAAGTGAAAAGATGAAGAAGATAAAAGTGTGGTGAAGGTTAGGGATGGCAACGGGGGCTGGCCGGGATGCATTCCCATCCTCAACTCTATTTTCATTTTTTCCTTCTTTCTCTCGCACAGTGTTTAAGTTATAATAGTTTATAATAATTAAAAAAAAAAAATTGTATCTATAAATATTTCAAGTTATATAAATTTATAATATGAACTTTTCGTTTCTTTAAATTGCACTTCAAACTTAATAATTGTTATTGTTAAAGTTTTTACCCTCAAATAAATTTTTATTTGAAAGAGCATAGACAAATGTATTATTATATGTATTCAATATATTATACAACCCAAGTATGATACAAAATTGATAAGATTTAAAGAAAAATGACATTAGAGCTAAAATTCGGTTGAAATTTTTTAGTTTTGACAAAATATTATTCATTGATTAATTTGTGCATTAATTAAACTAAATTTTGTAAGATTCTCGATTTTGTTGAAATTAGTAAGTTTATGCAGATTAAAATATTTTTTTTTTTTGTTTAAAGTAGTGAGTGAATTAATATAAATTAATAGAGAGTTAAAATTGTAATACTATTCAAGTCTAAGGTCCAATTTAACGAAATTAAAAGTTTTAGGTGAAAATTAATAAACTTAACAAATTTAGGGGTAAAAATTGATTTATTTTTCTTTATATAATTATATATAAATTAAATATATATTATTAACAAATTCATTATAAAAAATTATATATATATAAAAAAAGCTAGCGGGGCAGGTATACCCCATCGTCCTCGACTGGGGTCCCGATTAAAATCTCTAGTTTGACTCCGTCTCTGGTCAAACCACGGATCCCCGACCCATTAGGGGCGGAGTCCCCTCAGAGATTTTTGCCATCTCCATGTCTAGTGAAGGTAAAGAGAAGAGGAAGATTAGGGTTTAGAATGAAAAATATTTTTATTTATTTATTTATTTTAAGAATCTTTAAATAGAAATTATGCTCGAAAGGTTGTTTTAGAAATTCAATTTCACAAACGTCCACTATTAATTAAATTTACACATTTCAACAATATTTTTCTTACCAAAATGCCTTTATTTGTTAATATTATCTATTTAAATATAATATTTTGTATTCAATTTAAATCCTCACATTTATGACAATCTTTTAATTCAATCATCGTATTTGAATTTCAAATTTGAATCTTAATTAGCATTCAATATTTTTGAATTAATAATTTGATTCACCAAATATTTCTTAAATTAATTATTCAATTAATTTTCGAAATAATAATTATTTTTTTGCTCCGAAATGTAGTGCAACTAACCGCTATTTCGAATTGGTCAAGTTGTTTATTTTTATTAGGAGTCAGTTAGCATATTTGGTTCTTTAATTGGGTAAATAAAATAGGAGTACCTTAACTACCCTTAATTAAATTAGTTGAGGTATTACCAATGATTTTTCAATTTAAATATGTCTTCGTCTAGTTCAATAGCCACACTTCATATTTTTGTTTCTTTGTATTATCTTGTTTGAGTAATAATAATTTCCATCTTTATCTCCATTTGAGGGTTTGTATTTGCATCAACTGGTATTAGAGCATTATTTGCTTACCAACTGTTTGATATTATTACTCAACCAAGATGAATGGTGAAAGTGCTTCTTCGAGAATAGCTATAGAAAAACTTGTTGGTAATTATTACAACTACTAGAAGTTGTGTATGGAAGCTTTTCTATAGGGGTAGGATTTGTGGGATCTTATTGAAGGTGATGAAACTACGATTCTCGTAGTTACTCCACATAATGTCAAATTACGGTGAAAATGGAAGGTCAAGTGTGTCAAAGCTTTATTTGCATTGCAAACATCGATCATCAAGGAATACATTGATCATGTTCGTGGTTTAAAAGTTGTTTACTAAGAAAAATACAGCCCAACTACAATTTTTTGAGAATGAACTAGCTGTAGTAACTCAAGCTGATTTTTCTATTGAAGAATATTTATTACAAGTAAAGTACTCGTGTTCTGAAATTTTAGAATTGGATATGGAGGATCCGGTGAGTGATACACGTTTGCATTGCTATATTATTCGTGGACTACGAACAAATGTTATGCCTTTTGTTTCTTCAATACAAGGGTGGGCGAATTAGCCTTTAATTATTGAATTAGAAGCTTTGATAAGGCAAATGACCAGCAATAACAAGCTTTCTCTCAAAGCAGAGGATGTGTTGTTTGTCAAAGATCAAAGGAGAAAGAATTTCTACTCGAAGCGTTCATGAGTGATAGAAACTAGTCTAAAGGTGAATAGCAGTCCAAAACTTGTTATAGGTGTGAAAAACTTAGGCCTCTCAAAAGAGATTGTTGGGTGAAGGTGGTGTTGTGATTGATGGGGAAATTCAGGTCATATTTAGCTAGGCAAATTACCGAGTTAAAATGCAAGAAATTGAAGCAAATGTTGTACGTGAGAGCAACGAGTTTCAACAGCCATATTGGGAACAATGCTTATCCATTTATGTTCTTGACCAACCAATGGATGTTGGCTTCCGCTGTGTAGCAAGACAATGTTTTTGCAGCTGTTCATACTTCTATTAAGTACCACAACGAAGAACATTGTAAGAAGAAAATCATTATTGATAGGGACAACGACTGTCCACATCTCTACAATAGTATACATTTCTACAATAGTATGATATTGTTCACTTTGTGTTGGGGTTAGTGCCCTAAATCTCATGAGTTTCATAATTTTTGTAATTATTGTAAACAAAATTATTTATTCAATAAAATAAGATGTTATTTTATTTTAGTTATAGTGTGCTTTAAGACCAATCCAATAAACTAAAATCCAAGGTTATTTAATGTAATTTAAACATGTATGTGGTAGACATACAAGTAGATCATGTTTTAAATAATAACCTAAACGGTTTATAGTATATGAATAAGGTTGGGTACCTTATCCTGGTAACATTATAGGATACGACCCACTTTGTAATTGTTACAAAAAGTTGTAAAGTGTTACAAATGGTTATGATCTTAACCGTTCATGTGAGGACATGTGAGTGAGGGTATCCTATACAAAGAGTTTGTATAAGACTGGATCGCGAAATGATTAGTCTCTCTTTATAACGTCGTTGCTTGAAGAGATTAACATTTCACTAGGATGATCATATGTGACTCGACCTTAATCTTGAGTGAGTTGTGAACTCCTGCCTATGAGGGCAATCTTTTAATCTATATGGGTGAGAGTGGCCAAGTTAGCGGACTCAATAAGCCTACCATTTTGGAGATTTGCCCGAGTAAGTAGCTGGGAATATAGCTACACGAGATGAAATTCACTTCTTCTCGTTTCGAGGGTGAGTAGATTAATTGTTCTCTTAAGGGTTGATTCTGGGTCTTGAGCAATGAGGCGCCTCACCCTCTCACTGGCCAGAGATGGGTCTAGTTATAATTGGACTATGACTAATTGTTCATTAGAAGAATCAGTGGTACTTAAGAAGTTAGATATAACTACATGGGTAAAACAATAATTTTGACCTAGCTGTAGTTATGAACAATTCGTGAATGGTCAACTTACCATAGATTGATTAAATCCATGGACACAGAAATATATCTACAGTGCGAAGAGTGCAGTTGTCGGTCTTTAGT
>JAOANK020000022.1:6051754-6062499 GCA_026257165.2 Telfairia occidentalis | reverse complement strand
ATCAACGATATATTTTGTATTATATCAATAATATTAGTGATATACTACGAATATATACTTGGTATAAAGTATATAGATTGCTAATATACTATTTTATTGATATATGTCATAAGAAGTATATCAAAGATATACTTAATATTAAGTGTATCATTGATTTACTATTCAATAGTTGATCTTAATCAATTTCAAAAAAATGTCAGCAGAGGAATTTTCTACTGATAGTTTTCCTTCGAGTCGGTAGAAAATTAATAAATCAAATTTCTTTTAGTGTTAGTTTTTGACAATCCCTATTAATTGTGCCTACGGATAATAGTTTTTCTTTAAGCTAACTTCAAAATTTTTGTTAAAGAATCAATGAAGAAAATAACAAGAAACTAGTTTTTATTAACTTTCTTGATATATAAGATTTACAACAGCCTTATGTTGTGAACTTGTATTAGTTATATCATTGATTTAATATATCACTAATATACTACATCTCAAGTATATCTTTGTCATTATACTATGTATAAGTATATCAGCGATATACTTATATTATTGATATACTGCTGATATATCTACATCATTGATATATTTCATATTAGATATATTATTGTGATATACCTGATCTTAAAACAAGGAGGGCGAAATTGGAATAATCCAAAAATGAAAATCTCGTTTCAAAAAAATTCTATATTTGCAAAATTTAAAATTGATTGTTATATTTGAATATAACAAAAAAAAATTTTGCTACCCATCACAAATACCAAAAAAAAAAATTCTAAATTCATAAATGAGAGAGAAGATTTCAAACTGGGCCTGGTTATATTCGGACCAGCCCAAGTTCAACATTCATCGAAGAACGGCCCAAGTCCACGATTTAATTTATTAACTTAATATCCGTAATACGGATGATATTTATTTATTATTCGAAAAATGTAGAAAAAAAAAATCATCAATCTGACGATTGAAAGGAAAGAAGCAAACGTAGCCCATCAATTATTTTGTTAAAAATTCTCCTAAAGCCATGAAATTCGTTGTGTCACTCTTCTCTTTACTGTCACTGGAAAACTATCCTCAAGTAAAAATCATAGCTTCAGCATTCTGTTTCACTACATTTATTTCCTAGCAAATACATCGGTTTTCCTGTAAGTTCACCGTTTCCTTCTTTTCTTTTCTCTTCCTCTTCCCCCTTTTTATCCATCGCTTATTCTGGCGGGTGAATGAATTCTTCATTCTGAGTTTCGGTATGTTCATCTTTTTCAGAGGTTTATTTCGAATATACATTTACATTTATTTCCAGCTGATGATAACTGAGGAATTATGAACTTTTTGTTTCCTGCCCACCATGTGTTTGATAATATTAGCTGTTGTGGGTTTGTGATTCTAACTATAGGTACTTCGATTAGTTGCATATAACTTGTGTAATTCAATTTATTTTATGATTTCGATTGTCAAGTTGAGCAGGCAGTTGCTTTTACATTGCTATTGGTTAAGCATATGCTTTAAAATTTATGCTACTTTCGGACCCCCTTTGTTTTGAATGATTAATGGCTTAATCCATTATAACATTGCTCTTGAATTCGCTGAATAAGATCCTCCAGATGGTCAGGTTGCTCCATCTGCCCTTTTGATGGAATTTGGTGATGAATTTTTTTACATTGACAAAACTTTACTTGAAATTGGACCTTTCTTTCTATTCCGCCTACCATTCAATTCTTTTCCCTCATTTTTTCATATCTGTAAATCATTTAGTTGTAGCTGTTTAATTGTGTTACTGGATAGCTTCCAATAATTCTCAGCATTTTTTATTACTTTGTAAGCAAGTTTTTCTGGTTTCACTTTTCAGGATGGATTGTAGTTCTTGTAACTACTCTCTTAGTACTATTTCATCTTGTTTTGTTAAAAGAATTGCACTTCCTTCAAAATTGGAGTCCCGTAGAGTTTCCTTTCAGAAGCAATCTGAATTTTTCAAACCCAGTATATGCCCTGGTCTTAGTTTGCTGGATTCTTTGCAGGTATGCATATTTTCTTAATGTTTTCATTTATTTCTTTTAACTTTTCTATGCCTTGCCTTATTTTCTTCACCAGCATTTGAATCTTTAATTATCTCTATTCTGATTTGCAGTATATCAGTAACTTCGATTTCAATGTCCTATTCAAATCTAAGCTTTCATCATGGAGAATTCCTTATTCATATTCATGTGTTGTAAGAAGTGATTATCCTCAAAATGCCGACTTTCCCCGGTACTATTCCACGAAGGAGAAGAAGCCATTTCCAATTCCCATTGTGGAATTGAGACGAGCTGCCAGGGAGAGGATGAAAAAGAGTAAAGGCCAGCCGAGACGACCAGTACCACCTCCAAAGAATGGGTTGCTAGTTAAGAGCATGATACCAATTGCCTACAATGTATTCAATGCAAGAATTACATTGATCAACAATCTCAAGAAGCTCTTAAAGGTGGTACCTGTGCATGCATGCGGGTAAACTCTGCTTTAGTTTCGAATCAGTTGTCCTTAGCTAGTGATGGGAAATATCTCAAAGTTACTACATGGCACGTTTGAATTTTAGTGCTTTGAAAGAATCTTGTCTTAGTCAACGGGAATTTCTTTTAGTCTATCAGTCATAGACTTGTAGACTTATAGTTTATTATACCATTCCTAAACATGAAATGGCTATTAAGTGTCTACGGCATTATAACTTCATCACTTTGATATCCTTTATGCAGGTAGTTCTAATCCAAATAATTTAATTAAGTTGATGATTCTTACTGGTGGTCTGATCTGAGGTTTTATGTTGCAACAAGATGTTGATTTCATATTCACTGGAATTTTCATGTCCCTTATTTTTATAATGTGATTTTAATATGTGAATAACAATTTAGAATGAAAATGGGTGATAAATTCTTGAATTGTTGGGTTGAATGATATGAAGCACTATAAATTGTACACAGACAACTATATCTCAGACATCACTGCACATAACTAATCACATGGATGTCATCCTGAAAAATTAACTTTTATCCTTATAGCTCCCTAATCTAACTTCCACTCCGTTGTTAGTCTAATTTAAAAGTCATGGTTGCTTGATGTGAGATATCCTGCAACATTCTTCCTCAAATAAACCTTCACAACTTTGTCTAAATGTGATGAAAGTTATGCAGGTTTTGCAATGAAATCCACGTGGGACGTGTTGGACATCCATTCAAGTCGTGCCGAGGGCAAAATGCCAATTTTCGAAAGGGGCTTCATGAGTGGACAAAGGCAACTCTTGAAGACATATTCCTGCCAGTAGAAGCATACCACCTCTATGATCGCCTCGGCCGACGTATTTCTCATCACGAAAGATACTCAATTCCACGTATTCCAGCAGTGGTTGAGCTTTGTGTTCAAGCGGGTGTCGATCTTCCTGAATATCCTGCAAAGAGGAGAAGGAAACCGATCATCCGCATCTCAAAAAGTGAATTCATTGATGCAGATGAAAGTGAACTATCTGACCCTGAACCAGAAGTACCTCTGAAACCTCTGTTAACAGAAATACCAGATTCCGATGTCATTGCCCCCAGCGACGAAGAAGATATAGCTTGGCTTGCTGACCAAACGCTTCAAGCATGGGAGCAGATGAGGCAAGGAGCCAAAAAACTCATGAAGATGTATCCAGTGAGAGTATGTGGGTATTGCCCAGAGGTACATGTTGGTGGCAATGGGCATAAGGCACAGAACTGTGGAGCTTTCAAGCACCAACAACGAAACGGGCAACATGGTTGGCAAAGGGCCGTGCTCGATGACTTGATACCGCCAAGATACGTGTGGCACGTTCCAGATGTAAACGGACCTCCATTGCAGAGGGAGCTAAGAAGCTTTTACGGGCAGGCCCCTGCAATAGTTGAAATATGCATTCAAGCTGGTGCTGCAATCCCAGATCACTACAAATCAACCATGCGAATGGACGTGGGAATTCCCTTGGACATTAAAGAGGCTGAAATGGTAGTTTGAGGTGTTTCCTTCTAGTTAACCACTAAAATATTAGTGTGCACATTGTCAAAATGAATATATGATAGGTTTCGGCTCTAAATGATAGTTCCTTCCACTTGTAGTATTAACTTAAAGAAACAATAAAAGGTGAATGATTTAAATTGGAACTTGGAAGTCTCTTTTACGTCCTTAATGGATGAGCACTTGTCTTCAGGACTTTGAACTTTACGAGATGTTTGGCTCACGAGATTAGGCTAATTTGTGATTAAGAAGTTAGAATGATTTGAGTCCATGTTTAGCATTTGAGTTTGCTTAGGAAATTTCACATTTTTTCTTCGAGAAAGCTTGCTCCATCTTTGAGAGTCAAAGAAGAATCATCTTAAAGATGGAGGAGCATGATTCGGGGGAGGATCAGGTAGTAGATTCGATCGAGACTGCATACTCCTAGCTATTATTTTTAGTTTAATTCATTTGTTAGTGCCATTGGTTAAAATTATATCACATTATTTTGGGATATTATGGAAACCTTTGATGTTTTATGTTTAAAAGCATGGAATATTAGAACGGGAAAAAGAAATTGAAAGAAAAGAAACAGAGCGAGTCCAATGGCTGGTTTCCAGGCATTTTGACACCAAAAAAAAACTCTGAAACGAACTTCAACTGCCATGGTTTGCAAACAACTGCCACTTGTTTCAATCCAATTCCACAATTCATTCTCCATCCCCCTTTTCTTCCATCGCCATCGCCCCTTTTCTTTGCCCTAATCCCAAATTTCGCTAAGCAAAATCACAGAATTCAGAGAAAGAAAACAGAGCATCGACAAGCAATGGCAGGATCACAGCAAATGAAGGGCCCCTCTCCGGCTGAGCACACCACGGAGGTTCTTCACCAGCGCAAGAAGCTCCCGGTTTGTCCGATGAGAATGGCGATCGGCGGTTTCGCCATCGCCGCGACGCTCGGTTTCTTCGTCCTCTACTCCAAGAAGAAGCCCGAGGCTTCCGCCATTGATGTCGCCAAAGTCACCGCCGGCGTGGCTACTCCCAAAAACACCCATCCCCGCACGTAGAAAATTTCAAAATGCCAATTATAACTGTAGTCTTCTTTTCTTCTTCCTCTTCTTCAAAACAGTTCTTCCGTTTCTATTTTTTGCTTTGTTGTGGTCTTTCTTGTTCAAGTTCGATATGATGATATGTAATTCTTTTTTCTTTCAGTTCAGACGGATCCTTAGATTTTTCAAATATTTTAAGTGTGATGAGATGAATTCCAGATAATTTATCGCCATTTTCTGTATTAAATCCATTGATAAATGCATTACGTTTCATTGACCAAATGGAATTCGAAAATATTTCATTGATAATCCCTTTTTACATTTTTTTTTACCCCTAAGAGTTCGAGAAATGTGAGTGTCCACAAAGTTAATACTTAAATATGGATTGACTAATCTTTTGATTAAGGCTTTTTTCAAAGGATTACAATTTTGACAATTCGATCCTTTAGCATAATTTATATGGCTAAGTTTTAGACTTATCGTTTTTATGAAGATAATAAACTTATATTTTCACATCATAAATTGATTTTTAAACTTGGTTGAGAAGATTTTAAATCAAAAGCCAAATGATTTAATCTAAGCATAACTCAACTAGTTACAAGACATCTCCTTACTCAAACCGAACATAGTTCAGCTGGTTAAAAGTATATTTCTCTAACCAAGAGGTCATGAGTTCGAATCCTCCTACCTCATATGTTAGAACTAAAAAAAAAAAGACACATCTCCTTAACTTAAAGTTTGGAAGATTGATTCTTGGTCCTTCATATTGTTCAACTAAAAAAGGTGAAAAGGTCAAATGACTTAATACCTATGTTTTTACACGAAAATCTTTTGAACACACGGTGACATATTGCAACGCCGAAGTAAACTGCTAAGAAAGAACTAGTTTTGATGTGAAGCTTTGCCAACCACACTCTGATGCTCAAGTTAGTACGGTTTTGGAAAGAATTGCAAGTTCTAGTGTGTAATCATGTGTACTTGCCACAAGTTTTGGTATTAGGATTTATAGAGAGCGTTTGAGCCTATTTAAACAAGTATCACGTCAGATCGCAATGATCACAAACGTGATTCGTATCCCTAAATTTTGATTACATCGACCGGCAATCAGAAATCGAGCATAACCATCAGCCCTTTACAAGGTGAGCTCAGTGGTCAAAACACACGCCTACCTCAGACCTTTCTAAGGTGCCGGTAGCTTCACGTGACATAGGACTTCTTGGGGCACAAATATTGAATTTTTACCCCTAACAACCTACATGCATTACGTGATGTCATTATTTATTTATTGAATTTATTTGACGTGAGATTTTGGTTGTATTCACAGCACAAGTCAAGTGATCTGTCGAGTGATTTGGTTAACCTTTCACATGTATTTTCTATAAATACAACTGTGAAACAAAATGTAAACATGGAAACATTAGACCTAATTGAAATCTCTCTTTACAAAATATACTGCAAGACCTAATTTTCAATATCTTCATTTTCAATTCTTGTTATAAAGATTGCTTCAAACTCACTTCATCCCTTGCTCTCTGCATAGGCCGCATCTTTTTTTCTAAAAAAATTATAAAATAGTGGCTGAAGAACAAAAGCTTAAAGTTACAACCAATCAGTAGGCTTCAACATAAGTACAAGTTCAAACATACATTAGAAGATGATATGTTCCTAAAAGAAATCGTATATCATTCAATCAAAATTTTACCTCATAGAGAGACACAAACCCTAGATTTAATCCATCTTTTTCAACTTACTTCCTATTTAGGAAAATTTCCATTTTTCTGAATAGACTTGAGGGGAAGCAATAGTAAAAGAAGTTAACAGATCTCAACAACAAGCATAGTTCAACCATTCAAAAAATGGTAAATTCAAATCTGTTAAAACTTAATATAAAACAAAGGTAAACAGAGTGACCACATATTTTTCTTCTTCTTTCATTACTATCATAACCAGGGAGTACATCGGAACTGTTGCTTACAATTCTCTCCAAGTCTCCTATTGAGCAGTAAAAAGAAAACATAACAAAGAGCCAATGAACAAGAAGTAATAACTGGAATCTCCAAAACAGCCTGTACTAAGAAAAGATTGGAAAAAAAAAAAAAAATCAAAAGCCGCTTCTAAATCCAAACAATTTCCAGGAGAAGTTGTTGGTTTTTCCTATCCCAGAGTGAGCTTTATCCCTTTTGCTACATGAACAAAAACTTTCGTATCTAACATTTTTCTCAAATCAATCAATTTTCACAGACGAGTAGATGAGTCTTGTGAACCAGAAACATGCGTAGAATCCAATTGTACCAGTCAGCACAAAGAAAGCATATGAACCAATCAGCATATACCCAAAGTACAACATTCCAGACACCGGCTTCGTTATCTCGAGCTTCGTGAAGAAGTAGAAAGCAGCATAGAGGAAGAGGTAGAGTGCAGAGGACCCTGAAGTCAGGTATGACCTCCACCACCAGTGGTAATCTTCACTGCACAGCTGGAAGTAGCAGAGCACGACTGTGATCTCAGCGCAAGTGACTATCAGGATGAGGAAGACGATGAAGAGGAAACCAAATATGTAGTAAAATTGGTGCAACCATATGGAGGTGAGGATGAAAAACAGCTCAATAAAGACTGCCCCGAAAGGGAGTATGCCTCCGATGAGAACGGAGAAAGTCGGGTTCATGTACCAAGCTTGTTCTGGGATCTGTCTTGGGATCTTGTTAGTCTTCACAGGGTCCTCAATTGCTGGCTTCTTAAACCCAACATAACCACCCACGAAGACAAGAGGAACTGAAATACAGAACCATAAAAATACCAGAGCAAACATGGTTCCAAATGGCACTGCTCCAGAAGATTTCTCCCCCCATATTAAAGCATTCAAAACAAAGAAAATGGAGAAGATTGTGGCAGGAAACATGACTGCTGTTTTCAGTGTGATCTTCTTCCACTCTGTTCCCTTAAACATCCTATATAGACGAGCAGAGGAGAAGCCAGCAAAAAGGCCCATGAAGACCCAAAGTAGGAGCATGGCAGTCATTAAACCCCCTCTGTTTGAAGGAGAGAGGAAACCAAGAGCCGCAAACATTATGGTGACAAGACTCATGCCAAAAAACTGAACACCTGTACCAACGTACACACAGAGTAGATCAGATTTTAATGGAGGCCTGAAAACATCACCATGGACCAATTTCCAACCAGTCTCTTCTTGAGCTTCTTCTTGGGTCTCCAATTGATTGTATTTAGAAATATCACGGTAAAGTGTTCTCAACATAATCATGGCCACCATACCCGAGAGGAAAAGGACAATCATTAAAGAATTAACTATTGAAAACCAGTGAATCTGATCGTCAGCCATCAGAAGATAGGTATCCCACCGTGATGCCCATTTCACATCACTTTCCTATAAAAACAAGTCGCAGGTATTAGAGGAAGGGGACAGAAAAAGCATGCACTTGACAATAAAGATGCACATAAAATTTCTCTGTGGGAGGTATGGCGACTGACCTGGTACTCCACATCATAAGTAAATATGATTTCATTCTTATCTTCAACTTCTTGAGGAGTCTCAGAGTTGGTTACCATACGTTTTGCATGTGGGTCACAGGTTGTCAAGCGGGTAGTATCAGTCCAAGAATCTTCATACGCATGCTTCACACTAGACCATAAAATATTTCAACAAAATTATATAGCTAAGTTATTTCTGTTAAGTGGAGCACTGGGAAAATGCTACTTAAGGCAAGCAAAACAGTACTAGAACCTGAATGGTTTGACCTCAAATCCTACAATCCTCGACAACTCAGTTACAGGATCCTTGTGAATCTTAACCGCAAAGGTCAAGTGGTTATAGATAAAATGCTTCTCCTCTTTGCTCTGCAGAAATTAGACATATATATTTATTTATATATCTATATTACATACATGAAAGTTGTCAAATTATTCACATTCTCAATGTAGAATCATATACCCCAGCATACTGTCCTCTGAGACCAACATGAAAGCCATGTTGATACACAATTGAAGATTCCTGATCAGTCCTTTGTATGGGGAAAACAAGAGGAAGATTGTCCAGAATCCTGCAAATAAGACAAAGGCATTTACAAAAATAATACATAAATTAACATCAAAATAAATACGACTAGTCCTTGAAGAGGAGCCCTTACATGTTCACCCGATACTCATCATCGATCTTTTCCTTGAAGTCCTTAGCCATTTTACCATCAAGAACTATGCGACACAGAATAGTACACATCTCTGGTTCCCTCATTTTAAACTATGAGAAATAATAAATTCTTAATAATAAAATCAAAATAAAAAATGAAAAAGAAAAAAGAGGTCTGAGAAGGTTGCTTGTACTATTCTTTTTTAAAATCTAGTATACCTCGAAAGGAGAGTTCTCAATGCGATCACCACGAAGAACTTCTCCAAGATTCTCAGCGCTGTCAAATATTTGCTTTGGACGACAATAAGGAAGAGAATAATAAGAGTATGGAAGCTGAGTTTTGATGGATGTCAATTTGTTTACTTTGACCCTCAGAGGATCTCCCTGCACAGCAACAAAAAAAAAAAAAAAACCAACACTTGAGCTGCATTTCAATGCCATTCCATAGAAAACCATGGAAATGCTAGGAATTATCATTTTCTTCTACAAGGAACGTAGAATTAGCGCAATACATCTAATGTTCTTATTAGTTAGATAGTTTCAAACTTATTTCCGGTTTGGTAGTCCCTGAAACTTCATTTCCAGTTCAAAAGATCAAGCAGATTGGGCTAATTTTCATAACGAACGAACTACCAACCCCATTAAATTCCGAAATCTGAAACCTTTAAACACAAAAATTTCTTATTCAACCAACCGAAAAGGCATTACTAGGGGAGAAATCATATACACAAACTAAGAAACCAAAAAGAAAATAAAATTCCCAATTTCTCAACCGCCGTAATAGCAAGAAAATCATCAACCCCCAAAAATCACCCACGAATGCAAGATCTGAGAACCCAAGAACAAAAAACGATGGCCAACACAAAGAAAAAGAGATCAATCAAACCCTAATCGGCTCTAAATGAGATGCGAACTCAACAAACCTTATGAAAGTCCTGGGGAGCCACACCGGGGAGATAGAAGCAAGAAACACGAAGGAAAAGGAAGAGACATGCGGAGATCCAAAGCAGCAACACGAGAGGCCCTCTCGCCATGTCTTATACAAGGGATCTAAACCCAACCCAGATCCACAACTTGCTTCAAAAATCTCTTCCTCTCTCTCTCGGAGCTGTCTATCGCTGGTTTTTGGTGCTTCGATTTCACGAGAAGAAGCAGAAGAAGAATAATTACTGTTCCTTACCAATGCCGATTTGAGTTATAGAAGACGGTGCAACCATTGCCCATTAACGACCGTTCGATCTTCTTTTGTGGCCATAACGTGCGGCCCAGATCGCAACACCCAACAGATTGGTTCTGATTTATTTTCTGTTAGGTTTAGGTGCATATTCGCTCCAAATTAAATTATTTGCTAAATGTTTGTAAGAGAATGAAATGTGTGATTCATTTTTATTGTCAAAAGTTTTTTTTTTTTCAAAAAAATTGATTTCCTCTTTTTCTTTTCTATTTTTGTATTTTTTTTAGTTCAACAACAATGATAGAAGTGGGAGATTTTAAAAATATATCTTAACCAATTGAGTTATACTCGATTTAATATTTTTGTTTTTTGTTTGCAATAGAAGCCATGTTTGATTTATTGTAAGTTAAATAATTAATTCTTTGCTA
>JAOANK020000022.1:6039262-6051654 GCA_026257165.2 Telfairia occidentalis | reverse complement strand
AAATAATTAATTCTTTGCTATTTGGAATATAAATTTAAAAAACTGGTTGATTGTGTTCAGTTAAGTTACGTTAAATGCTGATGTTATTGCGAAGTTAATTCTTACAACCATAAATAGAGCTAAGATAATATTACTTCATAACTAAACTGGTTTATTTATATATTTTTTTGGAAATGAAAATGTATTTTATTACGATAACATTATCACTATATTTTGCTAAAAAAAATACACACATATACATATATATATATAAATTGATTCTTGAAAATGTCATGCTCATTGGATTATTTTGATGGGTCTTATCAATAATAATAATAATAATAATTATTATTATTATTATTATTATTATTTCAATTGATTTTGCATCAATTTAAATCTAATTTTCATTTCAAACTAGTAATAGACTGTATCATTAAAAATATTTCATCATATTTAAATCCTCATCTTTCTACCATTTTTCTTTTGAATTGATTTTCATTCTGATTTTCTCTTCTTAGAATCGTTACTTCTCTCACTATAATCTTCTGAATAGAAATCCAATCTAACAGACTTAAATCAAATTCAGGTAAGTGCAAATCAACCAGTGCAGATGTAAGATTCGACAATAAATCGCATGTTTGAAACCACTTCTTATCATAAAAGGGAGAAGAAAAGAAGAATTAATACAACTTTGAACTCTCTCAGACGCAAACTAATACCTATGGCCATTCTGAAGTAACTCAACTGTCATTTGAAGATTATTATACAGTGTGAAACAGTACAGAAAACTTACTGCTATAAACATTTACTTCTAACATCAATAAATAGATCATTTGAAGCTTCAACAGATAAAAATGGAGAATTCTGAGTTAAACAAATGGTGATTTAGTGTTACTCTTGAGTTGATGTTTCAAGCATTCTGACGGTACGTGGAAGCATAAATTCAGCAAACAAAGGGTAGTGAGACGACGGGTAAAATCCATCGATATTATCGTTCACCACTTCACACAGGACAGGGATCAACGATCTACCTCTGAAAAGAATCCAATCTACATGTAGATCTTGGGTCTGGCGATCCCAGCAAAGGCAGAGTGCTCTTAGAATCAACTTGAAAAATTCGAAAGCACCCTGTTTGTCACCTGAAAAGGATCTCGCAGAGTCGGGCAAAGGTTGAACAAGCTCCTAAACAAGTTTTGGCTAAGCTAAATTCCATACCTTTGAAACCGTGGTAAGTTCGAATGAGAGAAACATTCTTTCTTGCCCGAGCAATCGCCCATGTATCTCTCATGTCCCCCACTGCACCTTTTTCTCTGCCAGCAAGGAAGAGAAGTCACAGAACAATCGATAGTTAAAAAGAGTATGTCTGGTACTGAGTACGAAATCTAAAATGATCAATCTCTCAGCTGATTGAGATAAAGGAACCATGTGAGAGCCAAGACTGATTAAGCTAGCTAGAAAAAGTTTACTTTTCCTAGCCACTAATGAGAAGCTATAGATAGAATGGCACACGGTGACATTTTTTCCAATTACCTAGATCTCCCAAGAAGAAAACGACCAGTAGTAGATTCCTTTTCTGTGTTGAAACCTCCACAGTATATAACTGGCAAGCTAGGAGGTAATGATGCAATGTGCTGCCATGTAAGCAAAGCACTTCGTCTACGGGCACGGGGGTTGACCTCGTCCATGTTTGTATTTACTATCTGAAATGAGAACCCAGGAGGCTCGACTCCTTTCAGTTGGAATGTGTGGGCATCACGTCAAGTTAACAAATAACACAAGGTTCTCCACACGAAGTCAAAAGGATATATAAAATATAATGTAAGAGAAGTCATAATAGAATCTCAAGGATATCGCCCAAGTTGCAATATGCGGGGCAATCGAACCCCATGACATGCTTCCTGGGACGGAAGGTGATTCCGATAGCCAAAATGTGCCACCTTCTAACAGCTCTACCTTTTTAATTGAGGAAAGAAATAGTGAAGCAGAAAACACCACACCAGATTATCGGGCTTGAATTAAAACTGATGCCCAATCAGAAAGGAAAATAATCTGATACCTTCTCCTTGTCATAAAATATTGTGCAATGTTCATCAGAATTGTCATGGGATCCTTTTCTTGAAATTCCAAATTGGTCATAGCCTAAGAGACATTTGATACTTCAAGTTACAAGGTCAAAATCTAATTCAAATGATAAGGAAAGAGACCTACTATTAGAATATCTATATGATTATAAGAAGTTGCTACATGATTGCTTTCTTCACCCAATTACTGTCTTCCATAGCTTTATATGGGGAAGAAAATTCCAGTTCCATTGACAGGTTTTCTGCATCTGCCGCCCCAAACTAAAGCATTTTTTAATCATGTTTCATTTTCATAAATGTAGCCCAAGGCTCCAAAGGTGACGGTAAGTCTTATGAACTTATAAACAACCTATAATTTCATTCACATTAGCCGAGTAATCATCAAAAAATCTAATAATTTGAGCTCCAACAAAATCTTGAATCAGGTAGCTTATCACTATCAGTGAAGAACTTCTTTCTAACATGTATTTCAGTACTGTCACTTTAATTGTCATGACACTGTTAAAGACAAATTAAAAAAAATTGGCATCACAGGCTAGACCATTCTCCCATCGAATATGGTAAACATATTCTGACCTCATTTGAACAATAACAAGCCTACAAATTGATAAATAAACTCAGTAGAAGCGCATACCAGGCAACCCCTGCTGAAGAAAGTCCAACTGAGATGTCACACCTGAACGAACCCATCAGGGTAAAAAAGTGAAGTCACTAATCAAGGGAGCAAAAGGGATCGAAGTCACTAATTTCTTTCTTAATTAAACGTATTGAACTCAACCATTGAAGATAGCCAAAGAACAGTTCCACTAGAATGGCCACACTACTCAATGGAAACAAACAACATTGGAGCTTCCCAACAAAATAACCCAGGCCATGCTTTTCAAAACTCAAACGAAAACCTTAAAACCCAAAAACCCACCAACAAAACTCGAATCAATCAAGAGCCACATCAATTATTGCAACAAAATCACACTTATGGATCAAGATCCGCAAGCATTCACAGAATCAAACACGAACTCCCATAAAGTAGAGTAGCAGAGCAGTAGAGGAAAAACCACCTACCTTGCTGGGTGCAGAGAATCGCGGGAGAATAGCTAGTGATGACACTAATACACAAATCCCTCCTCTTCTCCCATGAATTTGAACTTTCTGGTGGCTGATCGTCATGGAGATTGAAGGTCATTACAGTCAAAGTAACACTCATTTTTCTCCAAATTTCCCCCAATCCCTACTTTTTCTCGATCATTGATCTTAAACCTAAAAAAGAATCAGTACTATCTATAACTTCTTGGTAGATTCCATCCTTCTGGAACGGGTTAAAGAATCAGTAGCAGCTAAGCGAAATCCTCGTTTCATTTCATTTCATCATGTCTGAAAGGAGGAGGGGCACTGGGACTGGGATTCGACGACGCACGTGCGAGTCCCACAAATCGAAGCCTGGATCACGTGCCAAATCTTGAAGAAGGCCGAGGTCACTATTTTTTTGATCGATATGGATCTACCAACAATAAAGTGACTATATATGATTGAGATATCGTACATAGTAATAAGCTTTTTAATTAATATTATAAATATATAAATTCCAATTTCAAATTTGAATCAGGATTGCAATTATTGAGACATGGACATCACATCAGGAAAAAAGGGAATTCAATCATATAATATGTAATAATAGTACCATCATCTGATTAAAATCTTAGGGACATTGAAATATTTTTTCTATTAAATGGAGAATCAGATCTATTAGAATTGTTTAATCAAAGTTTTTTCTAAAGAGTAAGGAAAATATAAATGAAATTACAGTAAGAGAAATTTTGTTAATATATATTTGCTTTCCATAAATGAAATATGAATTAAAATATAAAATGCCTTCAAACAATAAAAAATTTAGTCATTATTGGGGCGTGGTTCCAACTCGTAGAAATAAGTTTAAAATTCTTAGTTATATTATGTGGAAAATAATATTATTGTCATTAATTCAAGTTTTATTTAAAGGTTAATTGAATAGCTCAACTGTCAGATTGAGCATAGTTCAATTGGTTAAAACATATATTTTCGACTAAAAGGTCATGGGTTCAAATACCCACGACTAAAAAGTCAAATCAACAGTTCAACTAATTAAGACTTATACCATGACTAAAAAGTAAATGGTTCAAATTTCCTCACATGTTTTTGAACTAAAAAAAGAAGTTTTGAAAAAGCTACATAGTTGAGATGTTTTGGATCACATGACAAAGTATTTCCAACCATTTCAAACACTTCATAATTTTTAAAATCCATAGATTTAAAAATAAATATATATGTTGGATCATGTGCTTATTATAGATGTTAAAGATTTGATGTACAAATAAATCCATTAAAAAGCTTCCCTTTCTTTTCTTCTAAAGAATCAAAGAGCTAGTGCTCAACAACTTTACACAAGACTCAAGAGTGAGTCAGCCAATTTGTATCAGCTCAGAATCAACTCAACTAAAAATTTCCTTCCATTTCAACTTTTTTTTGGTCAGGAAGATATGTCTTTAACTAGTTGAGCGATGCTTAGTTTGACCCTTCCATTTCAACTATGCCTTACAAAAATCCCAATTCAATGTCTAATAATAATAACCCAACAATCTTTATTAAAATTTATACTTTTTCCTGAATTAGTGAGTATCAGTAACGTCACTACTTTAGCTATCTTATTCTAGTCCAAAATATATGTCTTAAGTAGTTGAATTCGACTTAAGTTGACATAAACATTTTATATTCTAGACTATCTTATGGTCAACTTTCCTTTTTTAATTTTTTTTTATTTGATTTAAAGTATTCATTCTACATGTCTACCTTGGAATCTTATAATTGTCCGATGCCTTTATTACTTTTCTAATTTTTTCTAAATGTTGAATGGGATTCGCCCAATAATAATTTTAGTCCAAAATCCTAACTTTCTTTAAGGCATCAATTTTTAAGTATTCGGTAGTGCCAGTGTGACACAGACCATGTCAAAGATTCTCCACTTCTCTCTTGTTTATCTCTTGTTTATGACTCAATGGAATAGCATAATATTATATAAGCTCATCTTATAGTAATCTCCTACGGATTCACTCTCCTATAGTTTCATAGACTTTCCAGAAATCCCATTTCTCATGTAATGACTTGAATATCTTCACAATTTGAATCCCTGAATAGATCTTACGATTCACAAGTACTATCATTTTATCAAACCCTTAATCAATCCTCTAACGCTAACTCAAAATTTAAACGGTGACATCAATCCAAAATATTGATTCTCTCATTAATAAATCGGAGGGTTAAGAAAAAAACTCAGAATAGCTGGCTAGGTTGCTACTAAAATCCAGAATTTGAACCTGTCCCCGGAAGAGATGTAGCAAAAACGGTGCAAATCATCTCCTTACCAAATCAGGGAGGTGTATGATAACCAAATTTACACAACTGTTACATAAATGGCTAAGAGAAAGAGGGGAATGGAAAAGGCCAAAAAGGAAATGAGAGAAAAAAAAAAAAAGGGAAGAAAAAGCAAAAGGAAATAGGTCGAAAAATAATCAAACCTGCTAATCAAATATTTCACATAGAGACAGCTAAATGTTCATTAAGAGTCTCAAAGTTATTCCTTGAAAGGCGTTCGTTCAGCAGGGCTTGATTTCAAATCCAATACTTAAAAGTGTTCGAGCAGATTCTATTGCTTTCTCACCTCCAAGGTCCAAGGCCTCACCAGTCAACTCTCCTTCAGCATCCACAGACCACTGTGTTGATGAAATTTGGCTCTGGACCGCGTCTGTTTTCTTTGGTTGCATATTGTTCATGGAGGCTGGGGCTGCAGCAGCTACAAGAGGAGCACTTGGTGGACCGTGCCGTTTCTTCGGTACAGGCATGTCGTGATCATGTATTCCCTTGTATGTTATGATCACTGCATTTGGATTTTCTACAGCTGATTCGATATGCTTACGGACAGGACACCCAGCAGAGGTACATCGGTAGTAGTTCCTGGAAATTTTATCCCACCAACATCAAAATCAGACAATGCAAACGCACTAGAAAATAATTTCGTAAACTATATAGCGGGATTCAGAATTTAATTTGAGATATTTGTTCTCTTTCTGCTGTTAACTTGAAGATATAGGTAATGTATCGACTGAATTAGTGACCCCATCTAAGGAAATATAAAGAGGGATGATGCCTAATGTTCCAAATTACGAACATGAGTAATAATTTCACGTGATAGCAGTAGGATGAAGTTCAATTGATTATTTTCACAAGAGATGAAGTTTGATTGATAAACACAAATGATATAACATAACTGGAGATAATTCCATGTAACCAAAGCAAAATCTGACAACAATAAGCACGGAAAGTTATAAAAGTACATTGATATATTTGAGCATCAGCAGAATGGTCTAGAAGGAAGGACAGTCGGGAATAACCAAAGCTTATATAGTTTGTTGAAAAACCGTCTTGTTTTTCATCAAATAAACAGTAATACATAATGGCCGTACAGAAAAAAATTATGAAAAAGGGGTATGTACCTAGGATGAGGATTTCCTTTCACCATTTTCTGACCATACTTGCGCCATCTGTATCCATCACCCGAGATTCCCACGTCACCTGCTGCATGCACCACAAATTTGGGTTTCTTTCCAGGTTTTAGGGGAGTACCTGAATAGCCCTCACTGCTTTTCTTAACTCTAATTACCAGTAAGGAAACAAAAGATTAACACTACGTCAGGCTTATACATGCTAAACATTATGTACACATGTAGAAATAAAAGAACGAGGGATCGGCAATTGAAGGTGCACACTTACTTTTGTTTTGTCTCAGGTTCATTGTCATTCTCATCTTTGATTTTAAGTTCGTCATTTCCATCAGAGTCATTTGAGTACTGTCGTTTTCTTTCAAGTACTAAAGCTGTTTCTCGTAAAGGTTCTTTTAACGGTGCAGGACGATCTGAATCATTAATTATTCTTCTGGAATGTTCTGCAATAATTTTTTTAACCACAGGCTCAACATATGGCACAAGCTTACTTTCCTTTGGGTTGTTAATCTTCCTAGGTGGATCATGACTATGTTGGCTCTTGTAAACAATCTCTGTTATGTGGCCCAAGTGATCACAACATTCAATCTTCTTCGCGCAGCATTCGGAATATGTACATTTGTAATAGCTACGTGAACCCTTAGGACTTTTCACTTGCTTCTGACCATATTTCCTCCAATTATAACCATCAGAAGCAGGTGTCCTAACATTGGGAACAGATGATGTAGTTTTATGCTCGGAAGAAATTTTTTGGCTTGGTTCTGGCTTACATTCTTTATGGACCTTCTTGGGTGACAGCTTACGTTCGGATAAACTTGGGCTCGCTGAGGTTGAGATTGACTGGGTAACTGAAGTTGGTGATTGATCCGAATCAGGTCCTTTACATGTTGATAACTGAAGTTGGCTTTGCTCTCGCACCTGATCTGTCTGGATTGCTTCAACACCCAATGGCTCATTGCGGGAAGATGGAACTTGCTGAAAAAGGAAATTGGACATTGAGGACAGCAATATACTAACGCATTAAATCATCAATAAGGAGCCTAGCTCTTAAGGATTCTGTTAGTCTCATGATTATCAGGAACTAGCCACAAAATATATAACATGCATCCAAACGAAGTTAGAAGGCTCAAAGAATCATACTAGGAGCCCAAGTGCCTAACTCTCAAGTTGTTGCAATCACAAAACTATATTGCTCGGCAATTCTCTCAATACATACTTCCTGGCTTCATATCATAAGGAATTTGTTTATTCAGATATGTATCTCAAAGAAAGTCATGTTACATCAGATTGTTCATTTGAAATTTTCACATGTCCAATTATCATGCATTTTCCATGGAGAAAACATCAATGATTAATCATCAACCTTCAACTCAAACGAACTAAACTGCATCTTTCAGGGTGACAAATACCAGTCAATAAGCTTTGCAACAAGAACGTTGGTAGCATTAACAATAAGTATATACGAGCTTAAAATCCAGAAAATGGGCATGTTAAACGTATAGGACGTGAACCATAGTTAAAAGAATATGGGGGTAAAACATCAAGAATATGACCAAAGATTCATATAGGCTTCATATTCAATCACAAACGTCAAGTATTAATATGGAAACTTCAGCCTATTCAATCATACATTTATTTTTTTTACGAGGAAGAATTGTAAAGAAAACACTACTCTCCTCCCTATAGGCTCTATAGCCAAAGGAGAGAAGGGCTCCCACTGAATTGGGAACAACCCAAAAGCACCAAAAATTGTTCAAAATTTAGCCCCATGCAAAAAAGACAATTGGTAGAAAATTTGCCGGCAGCATTAAGAAAGCACACATATATGAGCTCAATTGTAGAGAAGAGATATTACATTTGCAAGAAAATGTTCTATAAAAGAAACAAAATGGTAGCACAAAACTCTCCAGGTTTTGTGAAATTGAGTCCATAATCACAGTAGAGAGAGAAAAAAGCTGTATAAGGCTGAAATAAGTAAGGCCCCAAAGATCTCTTTCCCAATCATTCGCCTTCTAAATCTCAACTTTCACAATTACAGGACAGCCACATCTCATAATGTTACGGTTATGAAATGAAATGAAATGAAATGCAACATGGACAGCAGGACTAACTGGTAATGCACCCACCATCGATGTAATAATGAGAAAACACAAAATTGTCTTTAAGGAAAGTATTCTCCTCTTGATTAAATATCCTACAGAGCACAAGCGTAAAGGACACCTTACATTGAAGAGCTTAAGGCTTCAAAAGAAAAGATAACCACTTTCGAACACTGAGCGGAGACCAAAACCTAGATGGGCACCACTTCCCTCCTTGGAGAGAAATTGAGCATTCTCGGCTATACCTTGGATGCATAGAACGTGCCTCTGACGAGGGTAAGAGGTAGATGGATATAACTATATAAGGGGAAACGTGTGGAGCTTGGGTTTTGAGACTCCAGCTTGTTCAATTTCATTCAGAATCAGAAAAATTATAAAGATTTCAACAAGAGCAAATATCTTTACAAAATTTTCCAAGCACACGAAAATGTTATTTTTTGTTCTACCTTTTTTTTTCCACCTCTTTGGTGTTCAGGTTCATGGTTCTTTCTGCATACACTACCAAGCCGTATCCTATGTGGAAATGCACTTAACAAGAAGCAAGACTCTTGCACCTTTATGGAATTCTAGTGAAAAATGTTTGCCATTTTGCATTAGATATTCTATGGAGCTACAAAGTATTCACATGCCCTGCTTATATGGCATTGATCATGAACTAGGCAGCTCATTCATTCAAGATTCAAAATCGATCAATGAAGCTTTAATATATGAATTAAGAACAAAAATGATTCCTCTCTCAATCTCAATGAATCAAAAGCCAAGGATGGAAAGTAAGCTAGTAGATCCAATGTGTTTCTTTTTATTCCAAGAAGTTCCATTAATTCCTGCATAATCATGCCACTGTGCCTAGAAAAAAATCAGCAGTCACAACAAGGATTTAGCTCACATTTCTGCAATATGCCATTGAACCAAGGAAAGATGACAACAAGCACAACCAAGACTGATATACAAATGAGAATTAAAAATACTTGAAGATTTTTTTCCCCATAAACCTGTGAAGAAAATATTGTAGCTCAATGAATGAAAACACTGAAACGATATTTTGTGTTTCACTTGTGGTTACTTTAACGCACAATCGCACAAAAATATGAACACAAGGAAACCAATGTTTTATGTTTTTGAAGTTTTCCTTTTTGAAGCACAAATAATTAGCAAGGCACGGAGAGAGAAGCTCAGTAGTACTTGAGCAATTTGCAGATAGAGACAAGTATTGCTGACTGGCAGGAGCTTTTGATTCTTCAGAGGAGGGCATACAAGGAAAAATAGAACTTTCCTGCCTCTCATGACTCCAAACCCCGAATAATTAGCACCCAAAAAAAATTCTCAAAAACAACAATGTTCCCAAGCAGCGCATACGAAATTTCTTTAGCCAAAAATACTACTGGAGAGTGGAGCTCAGGAATTAAAACCCATGATAATTACTTCAAAACTATATTAATTTACCAGTGGAACTCGCACTACTGGACTAACGCATACAATATTGGCTTCTCAAGCCGATACAAGCAAACAATTGTAAACAATCAAATAACGACACGAAAAAAATAATTGGCATCTCACAGAATGATCGAGCTCCTTACCTTCAATTCAGCTCCTTCGACCGACTGCACAGCAGAATTAGCGGCCAAACCTAAAGAATCAACAGCGGAACATCACCAACAGAAAAAAAAAAAAAAAAAAACACAATGATTTAAAAACCGAATAACTTAACCACCGAGAAAGAATCAATTCCCTCTCAAACAAACCTACCATCCGACCGTCCGTTCACGGAGGACTGGTTCGCAGAAGGCACCGCTAGGGTTTCGGAACGAGACCCCCTCACCGCAGCTTCATTAACCGAAGAACCGGTCCTCAACTCAGTCGGTTGCAACTCACTAACCCCTCCTCCTTCCTCCAACTCAACCTCCGATTCATCCTCCATCTCATCTTCTTCATCATCTTCTTGCCCTGCAGTAGCCTTCGAGCTTCCGAGTTGTTCAGTTTCACAGCCTTCACGCTCCGCCATGGCCGATTCTCCCCAAGAGTGAGAGAGACCGCAAAGCAAACAAAACTGTTGCTAGTCGTTTTACAGTGTTCGAAGCAAATCCGAAACCAAAATCGAGTATCGGAGTCTGCGTCTTAGTGACATAGAAGAATAGATTAGGTGAGAGAAAGGTTTTTTTTTTAGAGAGAGAAGCAGCCGCTTTAAAGCGAAATGGCATAAGTGTCTTTGACTGTAATTGACTCAGGTGATTTTGGTTAACGGACGCCGTCAATTACTCCGTCGCTACCCACAGAGTGGTCGGATCGCCGTTCCGTTCGGTTACTTGACGGTTCTCTTTCACGGCGTTGGTGGCCACATGAGGCTGCTCTTTTGACTCAATTACAGTGACTCATTCCATTTCTCTATTATTTAATTAATTTCCCCTCGCAGTTTGTTATTCCCCAGATTCTGTTCTTACTCCTATTCCTCTATTTAAAAACAGAGGAAAAAAAAAGTATATATTATTTAGTTCATGCTTCGTATTTAATTTAGGTAGACAAAGATTTTGTGCATTGAACTCGCAAAGGATTTTTTTGCAACTACGTTTTTGGTCAATTATTAATGCCCCCCAACATATTCTTGTTTTAACAAATGAAACATTTTTATATGCTGGTATTGATTTATGTCTTTATTCCTTTTCTAATAAATAAGTATGCAATTTCTGGAAAACATCCTCTAAAGTTAAATATTCATGGATTAGCAAATTTGCTAAATCTTAATATATAGTAATAATTCAATTGGCAAAGAAATATTAATTTAAAGATGTATTTGAGAACTTTTGTCAGACTCAAAATTTAGATCAATCGCCTAAATTTTATCATGATTTTAGACATGCCAAAATTATTCTAAAAAACTGTAAGACCACTTTGCGTATGGATGAGAATTCAAATTTTCAATCATTATTACCTTTAATCTTGGAGTTAGGCTTAAACTAGTATTTTGGGCTCGACAATAACGAATCTTTTTTTTTTTTAAGATAGACAATAACGAGTCTTGCTGTCATAATAGTAACAAAAAAAATGTCTAAAACGCATTAAATTGAACATGTATTGCATTCATCAATCAAAACAACACACAAGTCCTATGATGATAAGATTGAACTGTTTGACAATAGAAATTAAGAGTGGCTTGTTGGACTGTAAAGATTTGTGTGGTTCAGCAACTTGTTTGAGACACATCCAATAACGTTGCGTTGTCTGTCTGCCTTTAGGACAATAATTATAGAGCTTGTCATATCGGTCGGGCCAAGCCCTCGCACTAGTTTTCTTTTTTCCCTTTTCGTTCGAGGAAACAATAGCCACTCCACAACGATGAGCTTAAAAAATGCCCTTCTTAACAACCTTTATACAAAAGAGAAAAAGGGAAAGATAGCAAGAGACCAGCACGTCTGTTTGTTTATCTTCCTGTTTCTTTTCTTCACTAACTCGAGCAAGCAGAATCCAAGATCTTATAAGGCAAATTCATAAGGCGAAAACGAGAGCGTTTACAGAGATTATATAAGTATTGTCCTGTTTAAAATAAGGGTGAAATATTCTATCCAATCCTTCAGCAGGTTCGACATTTCCTGTAATAGTTTCCGATCGTTACACACTTGGCGGGTGTTTAAGCTTCTAGGTACACTGCTGATAATATGGTTTTATTACATATAAACATACTTGATAGAACCTTGGTTTGGGGGATTCTG
>JAOANK020000022.1:6016277-6028763 GCA_026257165.2 Telfairia occidentalis | reverse complement strand
TTTAATATTAAGTATATCTTTGATATAATTCTTATGACATATATAAATAAAATAGTATATTAACAATCTATATACTTTATATCAAGTATATATCCGTAGTATATCACTAATATTATTGATATAATACAAAATATATAGCTGATGTGCTTCTTATTACATATACAAGGAAATAATATATTGGTGTTAAACTTTGTATCATATATATCGTCAATGATATATCACTGATATATCTATCATAAAATCACATGCTTTAAAAAAAATGACCATTTTAAGGGTATTCTAGATTTTTAGGCATTTTAGTTTGGGCTGGGCCTTCATTTTTTTTTTGCTATATTTGCAAAACAAAAATGTGGTTGCTAGATTTGCAATGTTCTATTTATTTTTTGCTAAATTTGCAAGAACCCCCTATTAAAATGGTTTATTTTGAAGTTAATTTATCACGTCATGTTCAATTGTTTATTTATTTATTTTAACAAAATAAGAGTTGAAAAAAAAAATCATATGACAATACATATACAATTTATTTCGTGAAAATTTCAAATTTTCAAAAGTATAAATAAGTAGTCTAGTTGAGCTCAACAGTCTCATTATATATCTAGTTTTCTAGTTGATTTAGTTAGGTGAAACATGTATCTTGCACTATTTTACTTAACTTATCTGATTAGATCCAAACATTCGAGCTCTTACGCTACTGCTAATTATGAGTTGATTATGTCACGAATATTTAAAATCTTGGTTAGCTTTAACTCGATTAGTTAAATAGCTCATCTTTTCACCACCTAACTTATTACCTAATTTAAATAAGAATGATCTTAACTTACCTTCTCAATCAGCTAACCTAGTCAAGACACAGGTAGAGTAGAATCCACTTTCCTCTCAACTAAATGTAATTATATAAAAATTAGTCAATATTTCAAAATAATGGATGTAAAAAAGTTAGTAATAGATATATTATATTTCTTTTGTAAATCAATTTGCATTCTATTATCAAATAATCTAATAAAACTTAGCTAATGTATATCAACTTTTATTGTTGCCATTTTCCCATAAAAAAAAAAAAAGAAAGAAAAAAAAGGCATGAGATTGAAGACCACCCCACCAAGCTAATAAATTTGTAATAAAAACGTTATTTGTTGGTCTTTAAAAAGAGAATTAGTTAAGAATGTCAGATCCAAGCTGTCATTTCAAATTTGACATCAGCTTCTTTTCTTTGTAATAATTGAAATTTTGGGCCCCTCATTTCCAGTCAAAGGCCCATTTTGACTAACACCTATTTCAAGAATATCCCTAACATTATTAAAATTTACTTAGGTTTAAAAATGTCTTTTTTTCACCAATGTTGCTTAACTAGTTTTGGTAAACATTTTCCATAAAAAAGTTGAGAGATTTGAATACTCGGATTATGTCATGGAACTACAAACTCCATTAAAAAAAATTAATTGATAATAGGACATTATTCATTATGTTCAACTTACAGATTATATTTAAACAAAGATAGATCAAAGATATTTAATTCAATTGACTTTCCTTCTTACGTTAAAGTCGTCCCCAATAATCACTTGTTAGTATGATCAATGTGTCACGTTAATATCTATGTTGTGATGTTAATAATATCAATATTTATTAAAATCAAAATCTAGAGACGTAGTTAAATTTTTAAATTTTTTTTTTACTAAATTGAGACAACAATTAAATTTTAGGATTAAATACACAATTTAACCTTTATATAACGGTGCACAAGTCAATACAAATTTTGTACTTTTAGCATTCTTTAATTTAACATACATATCACTGTTTATTTTTTCTTTCTTTCCAAAAAATACATCACCACAAATATGGGTCTTGTAAGAGAGATTATTAATACCATAACCAATTATGCTTATAATGACAAGTTTACTTTGTTAACCTGAACATAGTTCAATTAGTTAAGTTATATATTATTGACCAAAAAGTCAAATGTTTAATCTTCACCTCCATTGTTGAACGTAAAAATAATGAGAAATTTATTACTTTATTGTCATAAGATACCGACATATCTTACTTAAACACATCTATCTCATTGGAATTAGTTAAGATGTAAGTAACTTTTTCAAACCAATTCGTGAACTTTTAGGTAATGTTCAAATAAAACTTCCAAAACTTCAACAACTAAATTGAATACAACAAGTCAAAGCTTAAGAAATGAAAAACATATTTTAGTAAAAATAAATCGAGCGAAGGGTCAAAGCCAAACAACGGTGCCGTATCCTCGGGGAAATAGAAGAAAGAAGAAATTTAAATAATTTAATAATAACAGTAGATTCGCAATTTTTATTTTGTGTTGTTTTATTTTTAAAAAAGAAAAGTCATGTGCATATTTATGGAACTCTGACTTTTAAAAAGGTAGCGGCAAAAATAAACAAAATAAGGAAAGAAAAAAAAACCCCACAAATTTAATGGTGGGATGATGGATTGACAGTGGAAAAACAGATAAAAGTTCGTTTATAAAAAGAAAATTGATGATACTGAATTTGACTTATTTGGAATGTGTGCTGTTCATTTTCAACGGCGCAATTTTTTACAATTTTTAAATAAACATTTAAAGTTAAGTCTTTTTAATAAGAAATAACTAATAATCAATCATTAAAGTATTTAATTATTTTAACTTGAGCGTTCGGAGTTTAGTAATAATTGAAAAATATGGTATTTGTTCTCATTTCAAACCTCTATAATATTACTCTTCTCAAAAATTCATATTAATAATGGTACTTCTAAACTACTTTTAAGAAAAATATTTTGAAGCAAAATATTTCTTTTATACATCCTTTTGAAGAAAAAAAAATAGTAATTATATGCTTAGTACCAACACTTTTTTTCTTTGAGAATTTTAAAAATTATGAAACGTATTTATAAATAGCTAAAAAAATATTTTTTTTTCATAAGTTAAAAAAAAATACTTTTTTTCACTTCGTGATTATTGAGAGGGAAACTAGAAAGTTTTATAAAGGTGACAAAAAAAAGTATCGTGCTCCTCTTTTTTGTTTGTTCTATCGCTCCTCAAATGAATTAGTACTTTTTGAGTTGAGTTATTTACTTTTTATTTTTTAAGATGAAATAATTATCCAATCACATCACAATGATATTATTAATTGGTTTCTAAATTTATAGAGAGCTTAATTAATGGTATTTTATAAGAATATTTGTAGAAAATGCACGCTTGCATGCACGTGGGATATGAATAAAATAATAAAGAGGACTCAAAAAAGGAAGCCATGCAATTATGACTATCTTTGACTTTTCACCTCCTCTTTTTCCTCCAACGAGATCCATCTAGAACAACTCAACTTCAATAAATTTTTCAATATTTTTTTATTTTTTTCCAGATTAAAATTTAAATTCATAATCTTTTGATCAAATAAATATACTTTAATCAATGTAGCTATGCTCAGTTTGGCAATTGACAAAATTAATAGTAAAAACTTATTATAAACTTAAGTATAACTCAATCGATTAATACATTAAGTTATACTTAAATTTATAATAAATTTTTACTATTAAAATTTGACTAAAATTATAATAAACTACATGTCTTAAAAGTCAAATTTTCACTAAAATTGAAAGGAAAAAAAAGTTCATTATACACAAAATTACCAAATGCACAGATCTATTGAAATTTTATTAAATATATTGGACTACACAAACACAACTCAAAATTTTAGAGGTAAAAAATTTCCTTATTTCCAATCAATTTCATACCACACCCTTTTGACCAAGAATAAAAGTTCACAAACCATAAAATTAAAATAAATATGTATATATAAAGCTTAAAGATCAGCATTAAAATAACATATAAAATTTGATTTTTTTTTTTTTTTGAAGAAGAAAGATATCAATTTGAATTTGTGATATAATCACATTCAAAGATTTATATAGGATGGTCAAAGGATATTTCTTAATATAGAAAAAAGAGATCCGACAAAATTTTTCATATTAAACCTTTACACTTCCCGTTAAACTAATTAGCCGTTTCTGTAGGCTAAAAAAAAGTCGCCTATTATATTAGCTCATTAGGATTGAATATTAGCCGTACTAAAAAAAAAGAAGGATTGAATATCATTCAATATAGCCACTATGTGCAAATTAAAACGAAACAATACTCAAATCGAGCATAGTTTAATTGATTAAGACATAATTTTTTCAATTAAAAGGTTGTGAGTTCGAAATTTTTTTACTTTATCATATAACTTAAAAATAAAACAAAGTTGAGATTTTTTAATAATGACATACTATTTTAACATAATAAAAATTCATTTGAGCAATGATATAAGATATATATATATATTTTTTGAGTATGAGAAGAAACAAAAACAATTTAAACCGTGACTGAAGGACGCTCGGCACCAATTATTCTGGATACCCAGGGTGGGTAATCTTCCATCCAAATTTGAGTTGTTTGAGTTCTTCGGGCATGTATGGCCAAGAAATTAGCCACTTCGTTTTGATTCCGACCGATGAGAGTTATCCTCAAAACATTTGGATTTTGTAGTTGTCTTCTAATATCCTCCACTTCAACTGAACTTCATTTGCAAAGCTATCAAGACCATTGATCAAGTTCTAATGATATAAGAATATGTATATATATAAATATATATAGGTTAAAATAACATTCTCGCAAATCCGAGCATGATTCGGTAGATAAGATATATACTATGATTGTTAAAAAAAAGGAAAGAGAGAGAAGCAAATACAGTGGGCCTTAATAATGTGGCCTTTAGGACCACATTCATTTGTAGAGAGGTATAGAGAGAGTGGGTGCATTTATGAATTTCTTCTTCTTCTAAACCAACCCACATCTCATCTCATTTAACCCCTCCAAATTAATCTGCTTTTTCCCTCCACAGAATTTGGTGAAACAACAGAGGGACAAATTGGTCCATTTTCTCCTTCTCAACTTTTGCTCTCTTTCTCACTCTTTCTCAAATCCTCCGATTCATGCATGAGACTACTAATTTCAGGGGTGCAATGCTCTCCCTTTTCTCAATGGCCTTCCTATCACTTTTGTTCCATTCAACCACCACCACCACCACCCTCATTGCCGCCGCCGAGCACGACCGAATCGCTTCGCTCCCGGGGCAGCCGCCGGTGGCATTCTTGCAGTACTCCGGCTACGTTACAGTCGACCAACAACATGGCCGAGCTCTTTTCTATTGGTCGATTGAGGCCACGTCTCTCCCGGAGAAAAAGCCTCTCATTCTTTGGCTCAACGGAGGTAACTATAATTTAACCGATTCTCTCTCTTTTTATTTTATTTTTTTTGTTTTTTCTGCTTTAATAAAATAAGCCCTTTTAATTGGAACGCTAGCTTTAATTTTATCTTGTCATAATCTACCGCCATTTAAACACACGTCATAAGAGAGAATGAAATGGACATGTAATAAAGAACTCACACCACCCAATCCATTGACCAATGAATTAATCAAAACAATAATGGCCTCTTTATAAACTCTTCACCTCTATGAAATAGCCATGAATTAAGTTTGAGAGGGAGAGTGAGAATGAAAAGTTAAAAAGGGAAAGAAAAAAAAAAAGTTGATTCTTTCTTTCTCTCTCAACCTTATCTGAATTCTGAATCAACCAAACCAATAGCCATGAATCTGCAGTTTCTGAATTGTGATGTGGGTCTAAAGGAAAGCCATAATATTTCATTTAGGAGTGTGTAACAACCAGAGGCGCAGGTTAGCAGAGAAGGCGTGAAGTTGCTAACGTGCGCCAGGGCAAGGTCTGCAACTTGGAATTATTTTTAAATTTTAGGGTTTTTTTTTTAGTGAGAAATTGGGTTAAAGAGCTGACTTAATTTATGATGGAGCATGCGCAGAGAAGTGGGTGTGAGTTTTGGAGAAGCCACTTGAGTTTGTTGTGAGTGTGGCCAATTTTTTGGTTTTTGGAAAAGGAAAAAGGAAAAAGGAAAAAGGAAAAAGGCAGCTTTTTGAAAACATCACATTTACACCCAAAAATTCAATTCCAAAAGCCCAAATTCAAAACCCTACTTCTGTTGTTTGTTTACTTACCATCTGTCTCTCTTGCATCTGTTTTTACCTCTTTTGTTTCTATGTCTTACATAGAATATGCTTCTTCCTCTCTCTTTCTTTCTTCTTCCTCTGCCCTTATTCTCTCTCTCTCTCTCTGCTCCTCATTATGTCTCTTTTTGGGATTTTAAAGTTCTTTTGTTCTTTTGTTCCTTTTTGGAATCATACATAAAATACTCTGTTTTTTTGTTACAGGTTTTGTATTTTGAACTTTTGGAGTACTTGGTCTGTATTTGGTACTGTATTTTAAAAAGCGTTCAATAGATGGTTGAATTATCAAGATTATGCTTATTCTGCTCGTTTAAATCTGTAACGAAGTGGGTTCGAATGACCACCCCACATATTGTTGTTCAAGGACCTGTTAAATAAGCACGGAAAGTTCATGAATTAAACTAATAATTTAATCAAACCATTTATGATAAAAGGTTGTATTGTGTTTTAAATTGTGTGCAAGAGTATGTTTTTTTCTAATGAATTCTTTTTCTTATTAGTCCTTTTTCTAAAGAGTTTGTAGTCCACAAAAGACTTTCTTTTTAAGGAAGTCTATATAAAAGTTATGGGAGATACTTTAGGAGGCGCTTTTAACGAAGGAAGAGTATTTTAGAATAAAAAAGTTAATAATTACATGTTTATAAAAGCACTTTTTAAAAGGTTTGAGGCTGTACACAGGGCCAGGTTGTTCATCAATAGCATATGGAGCCTCAGAGGAAATTGGACCATTCCGCATCAACAAAACTTCATCGTCTCTTTATCTCAACAAATACTCATGGAACAAAGGTCTATTCCATTACACACACAGTCTCTCTCTCTCTCTCTCTCTCCTCTAATTTCTCTCTCTTTAAATCAAAATCTCATCACAAAAAACACCATTTCTCTGTAGATGCAAATCTGCTGTTTCTGGAATCACCTGCCGGAGTTGGATTCTCTTACACAAACACCTCCTCCGACCTCGAAGATTCCGGCGACAATCGAACGGCTGAAGATGCTCTTATTTTCCTCGTCCGATGGATGTCCAGATTCCCACAATACAAATACAGAGAATTCTACATTTCCGGGGAGAGTTATGCCGGTAACTAAATCCACCCGGGTCAAATTTAATCTTTTCAATATATTCTCAAACATCGGAAAAAAAATCTAATCTTTTCGGCATACTTTCGCGGCTATACAGGACACTACGTTCCCCAACTGGCAAAGAAAATTCTTGACTACAACAAAGCTCACTCTCATTCCTTCATCAACCTCAAAGGCTTCATTGTAAGAACAAAGAACAGAGAATTAAGTACATAGGAATCAATAAAAAGTGTAACAAAGTTTTGAAAATGCAGGTGGGAAATGCAGTAACAGATATAAACTATGATGCCATTGGAACGGTGACTTACTGGTGGAGCCATGCTATGATATCAGACGCAACATACAAATCCATCCTCAAACACTGCAATTTCACCTCAGAGAAGACTTCCCAGCAATGTGACGAGGTGGTTAGCTATGCCATGAACCATGAGTTTGGAAATGTTGATCAGTACAGTATCTACACTCCCAAATGCCCTGTCGTGGTTCCGAACAACACCGCGGTGGCGACGCCGGCCACTTTCAGATTCAAAAGCTCTCTTCTTCGGCGGAGGGTGTCGGGGTATGATCCATGTACTGAGAATTATGCTGAGAAGTATTATAATCTTGAAGAGGTTCAGTTGGCAATGCATGCCAATGTTACTGGAATTCCCTATAAATGGACTGCTTGCAGGTGGGGTTTTGATAGCTGCTCTGTTTTTGGCCAAAACTTGCAACTCTTTCACTTAAAAAGTTTTGATTTTCCTTTTTTTGGTTGGCAGTGATGTTCTTATTAAGAATTGGAAGGATTCCCAAGCATCCATGCTGCCCACATACAAGGAGCTGATTGCAGCTGGTCTCAGGATATGGGTTTTTAGGTTAGATTTGGAAAGCTCTCATCTTTTCACATAAATCCTTGTTTGTGATTTTAATTCCTTCTCCCAACACTCCATTCTCTGTAGAAATGAAGTGTAGAGAAGGGTTTAACATAATTCTACCCAAGTTCCCAAGTAAATGAGAGGTTGAAACTTATTCAATTCTTATAGAGTCCGTAGAAATTTTTGTTTGATGGGACCGTTACATGTGAAAAAATGCAGTGGGGATACAGATTCAGTGGTTCCAGTGACAGCCACCAGATTCGCCCTCAGCCATCTCGACCTCCCCATTAAAACTCGCTGGTATCCATGGTACTCCAGAGGACAGGTTATATAAAAAGTCTGCCTTTTTTTTCAATCTTTTTCTTCCAAGGCTTTTAACAAATGAAATCTACATGGCAGGTCGGTGGATGGACAGAGGCTTATGAAGGGCTAACCTTTGCCACAGTGAGAGGAGCGGGACATGAAGTTCCATTGATTCAGCCACAGAGAGCTTTGACACTTTTCAGATCGTTTCTATCAGGAAAACAACTGCCAAAATCTTGATTTATCTGCAGGGAAATCGACCAATGAGCACAAAACAAGAAACTGGTCATTTGTCTCGTTTCCATATATTGGTCATTGATTTGCAACAATTCCAGTACAGAACAATGCTGAGATTTAGAGAACTAGAATTGTATTCATTTTAATTTATATTGGATACACCATGCCAATATTACCCATTTCAAGTCTGCAGATGAAAAGGTTGAGAACTAAGATTAATAACATTTGTCAGTGATTACCCTTTGCAAAGTAGAAGTGCTTTAAGCTCTCTCTTTCCAAGAAATCAATTGTCCATACATTGCAAATATCTTTCCCTTTGAGCAAACTTAAATGCCAGTGTCGATATCGCTTGGACAGAAGATTCCAATACGAAGGCTTGTTCTCTTCTTGTTCTTTTGATTCTTTGTTCTGATGATTCCACATTAAATATCACGGCTCTTTTGTTTACATTTTTAGAGATGGAGAACAAGATTCTTAAACATTTAGTTCACCAGTAAAAACTAAGATGGAATTTTCTGCCAAGGTCAGATTACAATTAAGTCGTCCCACTGCCGCTGCATTTACAAAACTGAAGCTCTGACAGACATAAAAGGCCTACTTCAATCCCTCGCTGAGGCCCTGGGGCATACCTAAGCTCTGAGCAAGATCACTCATTCTTTGCTTCATGGCCTGAGACGCAGAGGACCAACAGTCAGCTGCAGAAACTAAAACTTGGTAATAGTAATACAATTACTGTTGGAATGAGTCTTACCTGAACGCTCTTCTGATGTGCGTCTTGGTATGCTTCAGTGACTAGAATGGACAGTTTCTGCATTAGAAAGTCAAGCTCTGAATATTTGGAATATCTATCATTAACTACAATCAGAAATCTTAATGGTTAATCATTCACTAGGGAAACCTCCCATTCAAAAAATATCCTAGCAAACAGAATTTTTACAATGTTACAGCAAACTATATTCTTAAGTATTCATTTATCGTTGTCAATTTCTGAGCCAAGTTACATTGCAGGCAGGCCCTAGCCCTATAGCCACAGTTTCAAACTTATAAGGTGAAAGGGTGCAGCATTATGTTGGGACTTGTGAGGACGTGAATATAAGTTCGATTCATAAATTTTTTTTACATGCAATGAAATTTCAAATGTTGAGTGCACTACAGCATTGTGCATACTCACTTCTGGTCCTAATTTCATTGCAGCCTCAGTGATCTCTGTGCGAAGCGGTTGCTGGTTCCCGGATAATGTCACCTAAATTAGTTGACAGAAAAAAAAAGGCTATGTTAGGCCTTGCATGAAACCAATTGTCAAATCTATAACCTTCTGTCACGAGCTCAATACTTCTATTATAATTTTCATAAATCGTGATCTTCTCTATTTTGAAATTTACTCACCTTTCAGTGCCCATGGGGATCAACTACAAATATTTTATAACTACAAAATAAAGATTGATTGAGAATCCTGAGAAAATGACCCCAAGAGATTTTCAGTCCTTAATGACCAGGTTGTATCTAAGGAAATTGGGTTCACTTATCATTTTAGAACAAGAAATAAAAATTGGTAGTCCCAAACTCTAGACCCGTTCTTCGATCTACGTAACACCTAAAACTAAGGCAATAATAATAACAAGAAGAAAAGTCACTACTAGGTATGGGCTAAAGTGAACATGAACTTGATGCAAGAGAGAGCAGGCGGAACATACCTTTATTAGCTCTCCTTCACAGTAGCCATCAAACTCTGCCCTGGAAAACAGAAACATTGAAGGAGGAGAAAAGTTCAAACAATTTCTTAAAACGGATGAAAATATGTTCAAGTGACAATACATCTGTTTAACATGTTTAGCCTTACGCTGCAAGTTCTTTTTGTACACGCACTGCCTCTACTTGGACAACCTTTTGCGCTGTTCTCACAGTCTCATATAACTTCTGCATGTTTCCAAAGATTCCTGCCTAAAAAGGGTTAACATGTAAGTAAAGATGGTCTCGCCCCTCTCTTGCAAGAAAAAATCACTTTCAGTCCCTCAACTTTGAGAGACATTTCTGTTTGGTCTCTAACTTATTGAAAGTGACGCATTTATTATTCATGATATCAAAATTTATATTATTTAAATCATATTGAAAATCAAATCCTACCTTTGAAGGTGCATCATCACTCTTTTCCTCATTCTCCTTTTTTCCTCCAAATAAACCATAAACAGAAACAGATCTATTATTTTTCTCAACTTTCCAAGGACCATGAGGTAAGATCCGCACACCAACTATATTTGACATTGAATTTAGGTTACCTGTAAGAGGTAGCCAGAAAAGGATAAATATATATTAATAAGTGTAATGTGTACAACCAAATTCCTCAAAAAGTGGACTTCATTTCTAATTTCAGAACGAAAATTGCAACTGCATACAAACTTCTATTGTCCAAAGTACTATATCCAGATTATAAAAAACAAAGTACTAAATTATAAAAGTGTTGTGCATTGCTAAGTCATATAACGTTTATATCTAGATTGTTAAAGAGTTCTAATGAAGTAGACAGGGAATTTATTCAGTTCTGACATAGGCATTATCACTAATTATCCATTATATGCAACCGGCTTCAGTCTAGGTTACAAATTAAGAAACAAACTTGATCGGTTCATGTTATTCCTTCTCTATGAAAACAAAATGTGAGTTAACCCTAGTGCTAATGTTTCAAGGCTTATCCAAACTTATTAAATGTTGTTCACGTTAATTTCCCAGATCACAGCCTTTTTCTTTCATGTTCTTTGTACAAATACTGTACACAGAAAGCATCTGCCCTCGAGTCAAGTCAAGAGGCTCTCCCCATTCATCTATCACAAATTTACTTTGATTATACGAAGCAAACAATAAACCCTGAATAGAAATGAACCTAACACATCAGTAATAAGAACTGAGAACACCGCCAGACAGTTTTGTTTAGGTCTAAGCTTCATCCGATCGGAAAATCTTCCCAATCAACATAGATCCGGCGCATTTGATTGAGTGGTTTGGTTACGAGATAGCAACATAATATGCAATACAGAACCAATTTCCGAGCAACCACTTCCATTCAGAGATACAACAATCAACCTAAAATATAATCCTCATTTCCCTACCATCTCAGCAACCCAAAAAAAAAGGAAAATGCGAAGAGAAAAAGAGTTACAGAGAGAGGCTGATACTAACTTCGCTTTCTCCGATCTGAAATTCCTCGCAAATTTGGTATTTGAGCACTCAGAGATATTGTCGACGCCATTGCTCAAAGCTGCAGAATGTGCCGCAGAGGACGTCGAGAGGATAAAGATAAACTATAAAACTAAAAAGCAGATTTTCGCTTCGAGACCCAAACGCCGAACCATCACCCGCCGTTCATATTTCCTGGAGACAGGCCAATAAAGGAAGGCCACGTTTCTCAATTGGAAATTTGTTTAACTAATATGTTTTCCCTATTAATTTCATCAATGGTTTAGGTTTATGTTTAAATTTGTTGAATTCCAAATTTCAACGTTGAAATTTAACTTACTCTAACAAAATAGATGAGTACTTTTATTTTCTAGTTTTTAAAATCTTTTAGAGTATGCATTATATTTAAAAGATTATTATCTTTTTTAATTTAACAAGATTCAAATATTTGACTTTTTAATAAAAAAAATATATGATTTAATAAATTGATTTGTACACAATAAACTGAAAAATGAGAAGAAAGTCGCAAGCGACTCTAAGTTACATGTATATGCTTTTATATTATGTAGATTGTTGTTGAAAGTTAAATCTGACCAAAATTACACTTTTTTTTTTAGTTCAACATTTGCAAAGAGAGCAGATCGAACCATCAACTTCTACAACGATAGTATATATCTTTATCTACTGAACTATGTTCGGATTCGCATGAAAATTACACCTAAAAAGCAAAAGAAAGAGAAAAAAAAAAAAAAAAATCCTCGCGCGGTAAGTTTTCGTTGTTTTTT
>JAOANK020000022.1:5978932-5996528 GCA_026257165.2 Telfairia occidentalis | reverse complement strand
TTATTTTTTCAATTTAGTGTTTATAATTTCAAAATATTAATAATACTCATGCCATCCAATATTAGAACCTATCTCAAACTAGTTTGTCATACAATCTTTAAATAATAGTATATGTATTTTCTCACAAATTAATAATAATAATAATAATAATAGTATATGTGTTGCGAAAACATTAAAAATTAATAGCTTTTTTTTTATTCCATAACATGTGGAGTGAAGATTCGAACCTATAATCTTTTGATTGAAGATATATGTCTTAACCAACTATTATTAAATTGACACTAAAAATTAATAGTTATTAAAAGAAATTAAAAAAAAAAAAAGAGTATGGACTAAATATATACAACCTGAAACGTTTAAAATCTTAATTTTTTAAAATATAATAATAATAAAATTACAAAAGCTTGGTAACTAAATTCGTAATTGGAGCATTTAAAAACACAAGGATTTACAAAATTTGCATCCAAGGTAAAGAATGAAATTAAGAGGTGAAGTTGGGGGTATGATAGGAAATTCAAGTGAAGTATGAAAAGAAAACGGTGGGTTTTCCAGAAAGGAGACGAGAACTCGCGGTATTGGCGGTTGGATGGCTTCGCGCCAGAAGGAGAATCGGTAAAGGCAAGCCAAAATGCAAAGGGAGTTCGCACGTGTCTTCTCCTTCAATAAAGTTTTCCCATCGCACGTGTCTCTCTCGTATCTCTAAAGATTTGCTGACTTCACCTCAATCTATCTCTCCACCTCTACACTCTTCTTGATTCTTCTTTCCACTCTCCAAAAATCTCCCTCCTCAATTCTAATTTCTTTCTCTTACGTTAATTTTCATCATAAACTTTATATTTTATTAAATTAGACTCTAGGTTTAGATAATTATTACAATTTTAATTTTTAGGTAATTAACCCATTAATTTTAATAAAAAAAAATAATGTAAAAATTTTCGTAAATTCACTGATTTAAATAAAATCAAATATTGCACAAAATTAATCATTAAATAACTTTTCCAAAACTCACAAATTTGAACAAAAATTTAGCTCTAATATCGTTTTTCTATAACATTCTATCAATTTTTGTTCCTTATATATATATATATTTTGAGTACTCCTTATATATATATTTAGTTAATTATTAAATCCAAAGATTAAGATCCTAACCCTTATCTAAGTTGAAGGTGCAATTTTTTGATATTGAAAGATTATAGTAAAAGTTAATACAATTTGACAAGTTTAAGAGTAAAAAATGATTTCTTTCCCCATTCTATTTTTTATTTCATCGTCATAATTCCATTGGATTGACGTGGAATTTCATTATCCATGTTTCACCACTTATGAAATAAAAATATAATTTATAGTATTACTCTGAAGTCGGAGTGTCGAGAATTCTGTAAAATATAATTTACGTGTACTTCAAATGATTGCAAGAGTCATTTTTATAGGGGAAGTATTTGAACTGCATTTTCATAAAGGTGAAACTTTTTCATGAAAATGTTAAAAAGTACCTTATACGATAATTAAGGTGGGGTAGAGATTATTAGGTTAAGTCAAAGTAATTGACAAGAGAATAGTGTCTCAGTGTCACTATGTCTAAATCAAAGTACTTCAAATTGGACACAATGAAGCACAAGCAAGCCTTTAAATAGTTGTTCTCACTTCTTAGTCTTTCAAAATTTATGGTAGCCTTTAATTTTACATGCTGCTACTCTTCTTCAACATACTAAATTACAATAATTTTAACCTCCAAGTCCTTAAAGCACCATACATTTCAATTTGAACTCTTAAATTTATGGCGAGTTCATTTTGGCTCAAATAAAAGGGACTACCACGTACCTACCACTTGTATTCTTGACTTCAGCACTACATTGTACAATGACCCTTCAATTTCTCTGCCTTCTCCATGACTTTGCTTTTTTTTTTTTTGGCATGGTAATTGGTATATGCAGAAATAAAGTTACAGGCGGAAAGAATAAAGCTAGGGAGCTCTAACAATGGAAGAAAGTAAGGTTGAAGAAAATTTTCAGTAGATTTACAGCCTACAAACTCTCCCGCTAACAATTTAAAGAATGAATTTACATGCGGGGGGAGACTGATTTAAATAGATGGGGGGTTTTGTTAGCTTGCTTAGCCTAGCTGGAGAGTCAAGTTAGGAAGCTTGCCTTTAACCGCCTAAAACTGGCAGCCCTTTTCAAGTCCTTGTTTCATTTGTGTGAGATGCGTCCACAAACTCTGCTCCTGAACCTGCTTTCAAATTGTATACATTTATTTACTTCTATGGCTTTCTTGTGGAGTAGAAGGGATAGATTCTCATTTGTGCTTGATGTGAAACGTGTTAGTTTAACACAAACAAAAGAAGATTCTTGTTTTTAATGCAAAAAACTGATTGGTAATCGAAATATGCACTTTCTAACAAGAAGAATGAAGGTTCAAGAGTGAACCAAATGCATAAACGTGGAAAATAGTTTTTTGTGTTCACTTCAATGAGATTTGTGGGACAACAAAAAGTTCCAAATTATCAAGATTAAGAAAATCCATTCAAGTTATATTATACGACAGTGAAATATCATCCCCACCTGCAAAGCCGCTGTTGAAGCCAACAATGTTATACATTCATCAAGCATAGCTTTTTCTTGGGCAGCGACAATAGCAAGTTCAAAAACCAACGTCTGCATTGCCTCCACCTGAAAAACAAATAAGACAATGATGAACAGCAGATAACACGATATCAAACCATTGACCATCCAAACATCAGAAAAAAAATTCAATAAATTCCATTTTCAATGGCCTAAAAGATGTAGAATTATAAGACAAAGTCACTCCATGATGTGACTGTACAGATACAAAAGAACATGGCACAAGATATACTGTGAGAAGTAAAATTTTCACGAGCACACAAATAACAAAAAAAACTTATTAGTAAATCAAGGTTCATCATATTATTTGAGATTTCCTCGAAAGGAGACAATACAACAAATTAAAGCTCTTTTCACTATGATACATGGCAAACTGTCATCGACTCTATGAGCCTACCCTCTTAAAGTTCATCACTTGAAGTTTGTTATTAGTGTGTATACATATATATATATATAACAATTATCAGGCAGATGATAAATTTAGTGAAAATTTTAGTCGTTGTAACATGTAGAGCTCACGGGATAAAATGCCAAGTGGTAGAAGGAAAGTTTTAAATCAGAGGCAATTTGATGGAATACATAGGTTTAGATAATTGCAGCATGTAGTTTATCCTCCTCTAACTATGATGATTAGAATTGCATTATGAGATGACAAGATTGCATTTAGTTTATTCTCAAGCACTGGGAACATAAATTGCATTATGAATGACAAGATTGGTCAAAGTCCAAAACAATTACAGAGGCTCTTGATTTCAGTAGAGGAAGATGAGAAGAAAAGATATTAAATATTGATCACATTCAAGAAAGAGTTGTATTAGTCTACCCTTGGGAGCAAGGAGCAAAGGGAGTATCCCATTCCTTGCATCACCTCAGCAGCTGAACTAATAGCACCATTTAAAGAGCCAACATCTGCCTGTACAAAAACAATTATAGTCAGTAACCAATATTTGGTTTCCCATAATTAAAACAAATTACTGGCCATTGTAGCATACTTTTGCTCCTCCAGTTACTGGAACACGAAGAGTGCTCGACTCTAAATCATCTATGACGCCTGATAAGGATCGATTATGACTTCTTTCAAGCACAGCCCATTCGTTGAGGTAGCTCATCTGCATCAATCACATGCAACATAAGAATGACATCATTTAGATGCGAAGCATACATGACAGCAGATAGTTGTTAAAATACAACCAGGAGGGGACTAACTCCAATGACTAGAAAGATTCTGACATTTAACAGATGAACCAAAAAAGAAAAAGAATATATTTCTCAAAGAACATACTTTACCTAAACACTGAAACACATGTCGAGATTAGTTCTATATTGCTAGAGAAACAAAGCAAGTTCCTTACTAAGTTGACATTTTATGCTAAAACTTGACATATTTCTATCTGAAACATTGAGGTTCGGACCATGTGCTAAAATACGTAATGCATAAGCCTAAAGTTTTATTCACAATCCTTAGACCATGGTTGGCAAGTACAATGCCAGAAACTAAGTCACATCCATAAGAAGTATTTTTCCTCGAGTCTGGTCAAGACTAATGTTATGTACCAAGTTATATAATTTGAGCACCACTAACACCCAAAACTGTGTATTACACTGAAAGAATAAAAGAGCCCAGCAATATAAACAACACTAATGAAATAGTGGCTTTCAGTCAATTAATTGTATTACTTGATCATTCATAATTGATATCAACTTGAGCTCTAGCTTCAGTTGTTGGAGATTGATCCTTTTTCTGACTACTGAATCCCACAGATTTCGTGTAGTATTCCATACGCCATGAAGAGTTCTCTGCACCAAAGCACAAAACGTGTTCACCTTTGACTTGCACTTGGAGGATACAGGTAATAATGCCCGACAAGCAACTGTGAGCTACCATCAAGCACAAATTATAACTAAAAATAAATATATAAACGAAACAAAATCTGTCCCTAAAATTTACTGGCAAGTCAAAATAAAATCTTCCGCTAATTGGACTGCCAGACTATAACTCATAGTTTCTGACCACAAGCAAATATGTAAACAACTATAGCAAATATCTTCGCAAAGGTTAATCATCAAAATATCAGACTGTTCATAATCGCAAATAACAGTAATCACTTCAGGTGCCAACAGAGCAAAGAAACAAGTTGTCGCCAAAAAAAGGGTCTACAATCAAGCAAGATTGACATGCATTATACCTCTGCTGTCACCTCCTGATTATGCAGAACAGCCTCTGCACGTGCATTGGCACATCTCCACTGCAAAAGTCTATTATATAGAAGCCGTAGCTGATGAGCACCTTCTATGTAGCTTGCTGCCTTCTTTCCCTTCTTAACATCAGCTATGAAACTAAGTACAGAAGTTGAAACATTGGATTGAGTAGAATTTGAAGGTCTTATTCGTGATGAGCTAATAACTCGAGGAGGTGGAGTTGATGGTCTTATTCGAGATGGACTAACTCCTCTAGTAACAGAGAATATTACTGGTGTCTTAGAAGGTGAAGATGGACGTGGGCCCACACTAGGCGAGTCATATCTCACAATTTGGTTTGTTGTTATTTTCAAACCAGCTAAATTGGAAGAAACAAGCTTGTTAGCTGCAGATTCCTGCATTGAATTGTCATTAGCTGAATTTGCCTCAAATTCTTCCCTGTTTCTTCTATCGACATATGATAGCCTCATAACACCGCTGGTCAATTTCTGTGAAGGTTTATTAACAGTCTCGACCATGGTTGCTCTCGTGGAAGATAACCCACTTCCTCTGAGTGGCTTATTTAAGCTTGAGACTCTCTTATCAGTGAGATCCATACTACAGCTTAATGAATTAGAGGATGCTTTCGCACCAACTCTACTCGGCCATCTATACTGATCTACCAAATGGGTACGCGAACCATCAACTGGCTTGAAATTCTCTGATTGATCATACCCATTTTTACCTCTACGAGGACTCTTCTTCCTTTCTGGCGTGGGCTTCCGTGCAAAAGTTTGCGTTTCGGCCTGCTTAGAAGAAAAGTTGGAAGAAGGCCTCAGTGTACGATCAGAAGGAGAAGATAACACGGGTTTTTCTTTCTTACTAACGGGAATAGAAATTGTATCAGATTGGAATGAGACGCTCAAACTTCTCATCGTAGAGGGCCATAAACTCTCAGGTCGACTGCCAATCATTCTTTTCGATAGCAACTGTACATCAGCAGGTGAACCATGAATTGGCGTCGACGGGCTTGGAGAGGAAGGGGGTGTGGAAGGTCGTTTCCTCTCTGCTGATTGGGCTCTTTTAAGCACCAATTGGGAGGATGTAGAAACCGTCCGCGTGATGCTTGGTGATGGGCAACGCTGAGGAGCAGATGACGATGAAGGAGAAGGTGACTTGTTCTTGGAACGCGAAGGAGACCGGGTGACAACTGCATTGTTCTTTTCTGCTGGAACCAACGGCTGTCTTGGCGTCACTGCTACTGTATGCTTTCTTAATGCCCGCGCCGATTCACATACATCCATCCAAACTATCGAAATCAGACCATAGTGATAGATTTCTTCACATAACTACACAATTCTTATTCCCACAATATGGAAAAACAGCACTCATGTAAAGAAAGATCCTTTTCCCTGCATTGTATCAGCCACCAGAAATGCATAATTAAAAGAATGGACGAAAAAGCAAGGAATAAACCAGCGTCAAAGAAAAGAAATAAAAAGCCAAAAACTAATACAATAAATTAAAGAACATACAGTTTTATAGCAGCAAAAGATCAATTGAAAGGCGAACTTGAAAGCTAGAAGAAATAGACTCGAATTAACAAGTTTCTAATCAAGCAATGCCCTCAACCCAGTAGTAGATCAGACCGCCGCAAGGAAGACAAGGACAAGGTAGGGTATACAAAGGGCCGCTTAAAAAAGGAGGACTGCCATAAATTGCATCAACGTCAAATTCTTACAGCTTAGCATTCGGCTTTGCTTCGACACAAATTGCGTTTACAGAGAAGGGGGTCCCCTCAGAATCTCCCGGGCGGGGAGATAGAGTATGGGCTTTTGCAGGTAACTGCAGGATAAGAAAAAGAAGTGAAACTTGAGGAGGGGAACCTATTCGCTATTAAGGGTCCTTCCACGAGAATACAATGGATGGTAAACGTGAAGGACTTTGTACATTCCGACTCACCATTTGGTTCACTTCATCTTCTCTGCCAACTTCTCTCTTCATAAAGGCATTTCATTAAAAACAATTCTGAAACTTGTAAAAGTAAAGAAGTCGCATTACCCAAGTTTCTTAGAAAAAATAATACTGGTAGGTCTACGGACCAGGTGAAATTGCAAACGTATCACTCACTCTAGCAGATAAAGTATCTACTGCGACGATGTTTTCATCTCACAACTCACACCTCTATAATGGTTGAACTCAAAAGATATATATATATTTGACCTGTCTATTAGAAAGGAAAAAAAAACAATATAAAAATCACTTCAGCCACCGTTCAATTTGCTTCTGAGCAGTATTTAACTTTCTCCGCCAAATGGTGGATCTCCACGTGCAAGGAGAACCATTGTCCGTTCTAAGAATTTACATTGCTGTAATAAATGGAAATTAATTACCAAACCAAAGTCAACACCAAAGTGAAGCGCATTAAAACAAAATTAAAATTTATGGTTATGTTCGAGGTTAGATAAGAACAAGGTTTCCCACTTGACTATTCGGATTATCATTCCCCCACTAACTTCCTCATCCAGGTGCGGCTTTCAACAATTGCAGTTACACAGGTGGAATTTTGGCAATTCAGCATATATAATTTTCAAGGGTTTTGAGGAGGAATCCCTCAGTATGTTCTGTATTTCGACAGGTTCGTGCATCTGATACTGGAGACCGGCCTACTCTGAGCCCTTACTGCTCTTATAAATCTCTCGACAGAAGCTTCAGAGATCTTGCAGAGAGAGGAATATAAATAAACCCACGAGACATACTCAAATTTCAGGAAATACGAACACGACAAAGAAAACTCAGTAATTATAGTTAAAAAAAAAAAAAAAGAAGAAGAGGAAGAAGAAGAAGAAGAAAAATATCCAATGCCTTTTACGGATGATCCACGAGAAAGGAAATAGTGAAACATTTCGAACTTATTATAGAAACAAAAACAGTAGCTCCCAACTCCCAAGCTACTCAACAAATAAGAGAATAAAAAAAGGAACTCGCAGAAACATTCCAATCAAAATTCGGATTAAACTCTCATCAAACTGAAAAATTCAATGAAGACATCCCTAAGAACCAGTCACAAATTAAGACTTCAGATACAACGACAGAGAGAAGAAAATCGAAGAGTCAAAGAAAAAAGAGTTCTCACCGGTGAATCCGAAAAGCTCCCCGACGATTCAATTTCTAACTACAAATCAGAGATTATTAGGCGCAACGCGATCGGAGAAATCCGTAGGGTGCGATTTCGAGAGCGATAAGGATTTACGAAATGGAAAAGAATTAGCCGTACAAGGCTCCAGTGGGCAGAGTTGACGGAGTTTGGTATTTTCGAAGAACTTCGAAGAGAGGGGAGAAGAAAAGGAAAAGCGCTTCTTTTCGAACAGAGAAAATTAAAATTAAAATTAAATAAAAAGAGGGTTAATGGAAAAAAAAAAAAAACAAAACGAGAAAACGGTTATATTTAGGACTTTAGAGAAGGTAGGACCGTGGAAGACAGTTGCTTTCGCGCCACCTGCCCTTTCTTAATCCTTTTTATAAATCCATTTCAAAAGATATTATTCATAATATAAATTAATTTCCAAAATATCTTTTTATTATAACCTTCTGAAATGTAATTTCACCCAAAAAGGTCAATTTAAGTACAAATGGAAATTAGTTGCTCCTTTACAAGAGGGGTAATTGACATTCTTTTTTACAGACAATTACCTCAATTATTATAAGTCCTCCCATAAAACGAACCCTTTTTTCTTTCTTTTAGTAAGAGAAAAAATATTTTGATAAAATAAAACAGCTGTCAAGATTAATTTTTGCATTTTTTTTTTAACATTCCCAGCATTCAAATGTGTAATGAGTTGAGGAAGAAAATGGTATTAAATTTTTACTTTTATTTATTTGGGGGAAGGGGGACCTTAGAGCATGGGCAACCATTAATTGAAATAAAACAAAACAAAAAAAAAAAAAAATAGTACCAAAGTAAAACAAAAGACTGTCATACACTTCCCTTTCTTTAAGCAGAAAATTTTAAGTGAACCTCCAAATTGGAAAAGATAAAAAAACATTAAATTTAATTTTGATCTCTAAAATTTTACAACTTTGATTTCAATTCCTCAAAATAAGTAGTCAATAATTAATAAAAAAAATGACATGATCCTTTTTTTTTTTTTGTCAATATCTACATATAAATAACAGTTCATGAGATAAAAATGATAATAAAGAAATAGCTAGCATATTTCACTCACATAGAAATTAAAAGACATAAATTTAAAATGTGTTTAATGGTAGAACAACTATGTTAATTTATCAGTTTAGTTCATGGACTCCTAGGTTTGTGACTAATAGGTCCCTCAATTTTAGAAATGGTAAAATAGATATGTGAACTTTGAATTATGTGTCTAATAGGATTCTTAAACTTAAAAAAAAGTTAATTAGTTTCTAGACTTTCAATTTTATGTCCAATAAGTTATAGAACTTTTAATTTTGCATTTAACATATCCTTTCAATTTTTATCAAATTGCGCCTTTAAATTTTGATCAGTGTTGCAATCTTCACCTTAAACTCTAAAAAGTGTTGCAATCTACCCTTATGGTAGATTTTAGATCAAAAAATTATTGAAAAAAGTAGTATTCTCAAACGTGTCAAATGAATTACAAAACATATATATTTTATATGACAACGATAGAATGCATACATAAAAATGCAATTAAAGCTGGGCTTTTTCTTTTGTTGTTGAAATTTATAAATTTTGACGAAGCTATTTAATGGTGTATTTTGTGCATAAATCAAACTTAAATATGTGCAAAAACTTGATTTTCATCAAATTAGAACGAGTGTTTGAAATTTTGAATGTTTTTTCTATTAAAATTAATAGGCAAATTAGCAAAAATTAAATAGATGCCAAAAATTGCTACACTTATCCAAATTTATAGTCGAGATGGATGATATTGAAAGTTTAGAATGAAAATTAATACAATTTAACAAGTTTTTAGGTAAAAGTTGTAAAAAAAATCCTCATTCCTCAAAATTCTTTTCTTCAATTTCTTGGAACCCAATTCCCCTTTGTCTTTTTGTTTCTCCTTTTCAAAACCAACACAATTAAAATGTCTCCTCACCAACTTCTCTACTCCTCCCTTTCTTTACCCTTTTTCCTTTTCAATTATACCAATCCTTTTTTTTTTAATATCTTTTCATAAATAAAAATCTAGTTAATTACTTCAAATGTTTTTTAATTATTGACACCTTTTTTAAAAATATATATATTTCAGTGCAAATAAAAAAAATCAAACTTATACGTCATAAAAAATGAGACTCACACGTATAAATTGACTCATATATTTATAAATATACAAAAATAGTGAAAAAAACGAGAAGAAAAATATTAATTGGTGGCATGGTGCAAGAGGTGGGGGAGTTTGGGATGAAAATATAAATAAAATATTAACGTACAATTTTAAAATGTATTTTTAGAAAAATTAACAAAATTAGAGCCGTGCGAAAGCTTAGTTTGAAGTTTTGACCATTTTTGGTTGAAGGGCTTAAGGATAACGTCGCCGAACATCATTTCAACACGTCAACGATGTCGTGGCAAACACTCATTGGCTGAAAATTGTGCCATCGTTTTTCAAATGTGGCCGCCAACCAATCAAAAATAAAGAAAATCTCTTTGACTGCCGAATTTTCTAATCTCTTCACAAAAAGTCTTCGTTTTGTTGACCAAATAACAGCGTTTAACGTGTCAAACGAATTTTAAGATTAGGGATTTCAACGCCCAGGATTCAACCGAATCTTCTGTAATTCTGTTTACAATTTATATAATAAAGAATTTCTACTTTCCTCTCGTCACTGGCTCATTGGCCCTTTTTTGAGGGAAACTCTTTTATTTTATTTTTTTATGATAATTATATCGTCAACTCTAAAATATTTTTTTTAATCAAACATAGAAAATAATAAAGAAATACATTCTAGAATTAATGTGCAAATGAAAAAAAGATATTTTATACCCTCTCATCTTATTTGAATATTTTTATGTTTCTATTTTTTCAACAAAAACAAAAAAAAAATCAGTGCACATTAGATGATTTCAAAAATAATAATGTTTGGCATCTGACAATTCTCCCATAGTCTACTTTTTGATAAGTCAAATTTATATTTGGTACGTGTATGTTTTTATATTTCAAATTAATATTATGATTTTAGGACTATATAAATCAAGTTTTTGAAATGTACATAGCCTATATTAAAAATGTTAATATGTTATCACGTCAATTAAATTCAAAATTAACAATATTATATCATTTTGGAGGTATAAAAGGGTGGGTAATCTTACAAATATAAAATTCATACAATTCTAAATTTTTCAAACATGTTTAAATAATCCAAGCGTTTATTTTTTTTGGGTTCTTATCCAAAAAGAAATTCAATATCAAATATATATATATATATAGTATGAAAAACTTCATGTGAATTTTTAAAAAGAGAAGAAATATGAGTTGGAGTGAAATTGAGTGCATGTGGAGGTGCAGATATGTAACGAACCTTATGTCCCCATCAACCAGCTGGCTGACCTAATATGGCTTGGCTGCAAAATACTCCACCCCTTCAAATGAATGTCTCCAAATTCCAAATTCCAAATCCATAAATTCTCTTTTTTTTCCATACATGTTATATGTTTAAAAAAAAACATATGGAAAGGTGGTGATTCAATCGAACTTCCATTTACATCTTTCATTAATAGAAATTTTTTTATGTAGTGAGTAATAACTTTGGTTGTTCGCCGTTCAAGAATTCTTGTTTAGCCAGTTCATACCATCCATACATAATATTTTGATCTAAGATTTCAATGCTTCCATGTTTCCGCAATAGTATATTGTTCCATGGAGCTTAGGTCCAAAATATGGAAGAAACATGCGTCAATTGAAAGTTATGCTCGTGTTATAGGATTTTTTTTATTTTTTAGTTTTGAGAAAATATTGTACGAGTTACGATACTAAAGTTATTTTTGAGAATTTTCCCTTGTTTTTAAAAAATATTATACATACTTACTATCTATAACAAAAGAAGTACTCCTACTCAATGAGTGACCTATATTCAGTTAATATTAATTTTACTTTTAAGTATATTTATTTTTTTCATCATACATGTGGATCAAAATTTAACAATTGAGAGAGGATAGAGAAAAGAGGAAAGTTGATCAATTAAGAGAATGAGCTTTTGGCCGAAAGGTGAAAGAAAGGCTGCCTTAAAATTACAAGTGGTTTTTAATTTTATTTTATATATACAGACTTATAAAGTGAAATTATGGAATATAAAAATAAAATTTTGAAAAGTGAATGATGGGTGTGAATTTGTGATGTGGACTGGAGTCATTGTAGAAAGGAGTAAAACTGATGAAGGACAGCCTGGTTTGGTTTAGATAATCACAAATAAAAAAACAAGAAGAAACTAACTATCATGGCTTTTTACTTTCATTTTCAGTTCTCCAATAATATGTTACATAAATGGAATGCCCAAATTTAACCACAAAAATGCATGGACATATTCACGTCACATAACTATGAAGGTAAAATGTGTTCAAACCCAACCAAAAAAAAAAGAAATCTAAATAAAAAAAATCAAACATAATTTAACTTCATGAAATAAATAAAAAAAATAAAAAATTGATCATATTTATAATTTAACTAACAGATATTTATTTCGTTATATATATAATTTGAATAGATGGGGAGAAAAAGGCGCCATGATTGATTGAGCAAATAGGCGGTAAATTTGGCATGATGTTGGGAATAAAGGTATAATTATTTGCTCCTAAAAAAAGGTATAATTATTATTTTTTGTATTGAAATAAAGAAAGTTTGAGCAATGAATGAATTTGGTAGAGACCACTAAATGATGGCCATAGGCATTCATACTCATTAAACCATATCATTGAATTCCTGAGGGTAAATTAAAGCGAAAATCACACCTTTTAATACTTAACTATACTCTAATATTGCGCTATTTATTAATTAAGTCTGAATAGAGATAATACAACTATTGTAAAAAAGAAAAAAGAAGTGAATAAAACGTCTATTATAGTTCTTATTTTTAATTATTAAACTTAAAAAAATTATATAATTTAATTACCATTTAAGTCTTATAATTTTATACAAATCATGTAAGGGCCGGAGGGGCACGTACTTCTTCGATTTTTTTTTGTTTTGTAATTAAACTTTTTTTTAATAATTGGTTTATATTTAAATATATAATTTATTGAAGACGAAAATAGTCATATAATTATTTGCCGTTAGGCATTATGTGCCCTCCCGAATTCGTTGGTTTGCTGTATAGTTGAGAAAGCCCTTCTCCCTTGTTTGATATTCGAGTTCTACTTGCTATGTTTTCTTATAAAAAAATATATTTTCTTCAAATATATATTTCTTCTTTATTTTTAATAAAACTCTTTTTATTCTATATTTCCAAAATTGTTTTTCAAATTATAAATAAATTTTAAAAATACACAAAGATTATTTTTAATAAAAAACTCTAACTTGTTTTTTTATTTCTAACCTTTTTTTTTTTGTTTAACCAATTTTTTTCTAAAATTTCTCTTATTCTCTCTAATATTTCTAATTTCGCTATCTATTATTAATATTCTATATCTTATATATCTTGTACTATTTAACCATTATTCATCTCAATTTTTTTTCCCTCTCTAACTTTTTTCTTTGCAAAAATTTATCTTTTATCTCTTTAAACTTTTATTTCATATATTTTCACATTTCCCTCTTCCTAATATTTCTCTCAATATCTCAACTTTTCAACAAACCTTTCAAACAATATAAAATCAAAAATTATAATCATACAAAATGCTTTATTAGAGTTTAGTAATACGAAATGATTTTTCATATTACCTAATGTTGTATAATAATTTATCAAAGTTATATTCAATTTATGTACCTCTAACATAAATTTTTTGGACCCACGCCTGATTTTATATCTTTTGTATAATACAGATTTGGTATGATTTGTTGTTATGAAAAATGAGGAATCTGCTTTACATACGTACTCATGATAGTACTCGAGTGCTAGAAGAATTCAATATTAATATTATATTGAATAAATTATTGACTATTTCTTAAAAAATAATGTTGTTATAATTATTGTATAAAACTCAATCATGGTGTATTAGGCCGTGACATTTTTTTAAAACTTTATTTCCTTTCCATTTTATAAATAAATAACAAGAGAAAGGAATATCAGAATTAATATGGGACATTAAAGATGTCCCCACCTATAATAGTATAAGTGTCTCATGTGCTCAACTTGCACTCTACAATAACAAAACAAACATTTGAATGTCTCGACATGTACCCTTCTTTATTTGCTCATGTGACAATTCTTTATCAAAGAAAAAAAAGAAAAAAAAACTATATTTTCGAATCAATTTTCTTTCTTAGTGACAATTACAAATCCACTACAAACGTTACACACTTATAATTGTAATGGGTTTTAAAAATTAGGGGAGAATACTTTTTTTGATCCCTAAAATTTGAGTTTAGTTTCTATTTGATTCCTAAATTTCAAAATAGTACACTTTTACCTGAGCTTTGAGTTTAATTTGTTATATTTGGTCCTAAATTTCAAAATAGTACACTTTTACTCATAAATTTTAAACTTAGTTTCCATTTGGTCCATAAATTTTGAAATATTACACTTTTACTATTGAGTTTTCACTATTGTTCACTTTTGGTCCTTAACATAACAGAAGTGTTAATAATGAGTTTGTGCATTGTTATTGTTTTTTCCACATCACCCATTGAAACATTATAAAAATTAATATTTTTACTACGTAAACATATAAATAATAGAAATTAATATTAAATGAATTTATCAACATTATGTTAACATTTGTCATGTCAGAGACCAAAAGTAAGCACTAGTAAAAATTTAGGGGTAAAAAGTGTATCACACATTATAAAATTTAGGGACCAAATGAAAACTAAACTCTAGACTTCGGGTTAAAATTTTAACATTTTGAAACTTAGGCGAAAACTAGACTCAAAATTCAATGTTAAAAATGCAACATTTTGAAAACTAAGAACTACATGGAAACTAAACCTAAAAAATCAAGAAACAAAAGGGTATTTTTCCCCTAAAAATTATCAATTTATAATTTTATAAATTTTGCATATTTATAGCATACAAAGAAATGGAAATTAGGGTTGTAAGAAAGTTGATATTGATCAAGAAAATGAAAAACCAACCCTCTTAGAACAACCTGTCAAAATTGACCACTAAATCAACTAAAATGGAACTAACCCATGTCCACAAATTTTTAGTATCCACTCATTATTCTAATTTATTTATTTTTTAAATCGATTTTAATTTATTTGGAGCGTAAAGAAAATAATAGAGCGTGGGGCCAGAATAGGAAAGCCCAGTAATTGTACTTTTGTTTGATTTGGAGGATGGTTGTTGTGGTTGACATAGACATAGGATACCATAATCGTCTGCAAAATTTTGCTGCCGGAAAATGACTTTTTTTTTTTTTTTTTTTTTTTTTTTTAAATTACAAAGGCAAAGCAAATTGTTTTGTTCATTATTTTATATTTATTTTTATTCAGAATCGTCCGTTATTGCTCTAATGCTCTGCTCTCAGACTCCATAGGGAATTGCGAAACTATATGTCGACTTGCATAAACGACACGTAGCCTGCATTTTCTAGATCTTCTTGTTCCGCCGACAGGAACATATTCGTTTGTTCTTTGTACCGTTTCGGATTTTCTATCAAAGTGTGTAAATTTTGAAGTAAAAAATGTGCTAATTGTTCTTTGGCGACTTTATGCGTTGTTGTCTTCATTTAAATGTATAACTTTATTTTTTTTTTTTGTTAGGGAGCCCATTTGCGAGGATGAAAGATCGAACTATAACTTCTGCAATAGTAGTATATAGATCTACTTAATTATGTTCGAATTGACAATTTAAATGTATAATTTAATTTTTTTTATCATTTGATATTTTCGAAAGAAAGAAATTGTGCTTCTAATTAAAATATGATCACAAGATTATTGGTAGGAACTAAAGAGAGAATTTGTCCAACCGAACATAGTCTAACTGATTAAAGACATATCTCTTTAATTAAAAGATTATGGTTTCGAATCCTCTCATCTCAAAATAAAAAAAAATAAGGGGAGAATTTTGCTTGTGAAAAGAGTTCTTTTGTGGGCCTCTTTCTGGCCTTGTAGTTGAACTTGAAGCCCATTTTCGTTAAATTGGCCCCAGAACCTGGCCCATGGCCCATATTATATCACCTACTCGCTTCCTAGGATTTGGTGAGCGCCGTTGGTTTGTATTTTGTCGCACTTGCCACATTTTTATTCCGCTAATCAATTTTCTCAATTTTTGTGTTTTTATAAATTATGTTTATTTATTAATCTTTTCTTAAAATATGTATATTTTTTAAACTTAAACTACACAAACGTTGTTTATAGATTCCGGGCAAAGCTAAGAAAATTTACGAGGAGGAAAAGAATTTACATTTCAAACTTTTATATATAAAATATAAAATCTTCCAATTCTATAAGAGTTTTTTTTTTTTTTAGTACTTCCAATTCTATAAGTTAAGTGGTGAGTTGGAGTACAATTTTAAAATCTTAATATTTTTATATGCTTTTAAAGCTATCCTCGTTATAAATTTTAGTGAAGGTAGGATGCATAACTCTAGTGAATATACTAATAAGATTAAATTATAAGTTTAGTTATTTAACTTTTCAATTTTATATTTAATAAGTTCACGAGCTTTCAATTTTACATCTAAAAGGTTTACGAATTTTAAAAGTGTTTAATAGGTTGAGTTTGTAGAGCCCAAATCATCAAGAAAATTGATCGTAGAAGACTCGTCGTACAGATTGATGATTAAAATGGATTAAGGGAAGAGAAGTGTGCTGCAGAAGCCAATTGTCTAGAGGGGATAACGACTCTACGTATGCTGTCACGCGCACTAGAAGACGCTTCATGTTTGTAGGGTCGAAACGCTACTTATAATGTTTCGACGATGAGTCACTAGCATTAATGATGCTATCAATAGTGTTGCAATGCTACAATGTTTTCAGAATGAAACCTTAGCCGCAATTTGTTCCCAATAAATAAATAAATAAATAAATATATATATATATATATATATATATATATATTTGTTTTAGGTCAAACAAAAGAGTGTTTATATGTGGTTTGTCTACCAAAGAACATTGAAACCCGACAGACGATTGAGTGACAAGTATACGGTAGTGAGTGAGTGAGTGTGATCCCATTGAAAATCCTTCACATATTACCGTGGATTTGCAGTTGCAGAAGATTGGACGTAGTCCCTATATCGTTGGGACGAACCAGTATAAACTTCTGTATCCTTTAAGTTGTTTTCTTTCATTATTATATTATTGTTTAATCTTTGCTTATTATTCGGTGGGATGAGAATTGTCTTTGGGTCTTGTTGATTAGGCCTAGTTTCATTTGTTATTCCCAACATAATAGATTTTAAACGTTCACATTTTGTGTCCAATAATAGATCATTATCACATATCTATTCTAATAAGATCCTAAATTTTTAATTTTGTGTCTAATAGATTTGTGAATTTTGGGACCTAATTAGACACTTTTTAAAGTTCATAATCTATTAGACATTTTTTTTAATTTAAGAGACCTATTAAACACAAAATTAAAAGTTTCACTAATAATAAGTAATTTGACAACATTGGAGATTGACGTACGTACTAGTTAAGAAAATCAAATATATATATATATATATATATATATTTTGAAGTAAGAAAATCAAATGT
>JAOANK020000022.1:5934041-5946917 GCA_026257165.2 Telfairia occidentalis | reverse complement strand
ACGCCGACTCAATATGCCTACCTTTTTGGGTATTTGTTTGAACATGGAGCTGGGAACTCAACTGAACAAGATACTGAACGGCAAAGAGAGTTGTCCTTTGCGGCTTTGAAAGCAATTTTGTCTGGCAAATCCCAAACTTGCTAAAAAAATTAAAAATTAAAATGATAATAATAAATAAATAAATAAATAAAACCCAGGACAGCAGCATTTAACCAAGAACCATATTTAGATTTTTCTTTAGTAAGATATCCAGAATCTCAGATTAAAACATTTCCACTTCTTTAAACATTCTTGTCAGTCGAGTTTAACTTTTATTTAAAAGAATCATACGACGCATTTTTTTTATGAAATAAATTCGAAATATAATCGATAATAAGAACATAAAATAATATGAGCTAAATAAACATGAAACAATTACTTATTGCAATTCGTTAGTGAAAATTTTAGGAATGTTCAGTTCTTATATTTTGTTATGTGTACCAATTGGGAAGCACATGGCTGGTGTAAATTTTAATTCCAAAAACAAAACAGGGGGAAAATATAACATATACATTTTGGGGGGGTATTTTAGCAAAAAGTGACAATTATTGAGACAGATATAAAGAATATAAATATATTGTTTCTCTGTTGCCTTTGAAGCATGCCTTCCAACAAATCCATGCTCCAGCTGATGCTGGTTTATGATTCTAACATCTTTAACAAATAGCTTACAGTGCAACAAGCAACACTGTGGCAAGGGAATCATGGATTTTCCCAGTAACCAAACATTATTTGGTATTCCCTGCAGATAACAGAAAAAGGAAGTCAATAATCAGGGCAACACCAAGTCACCAACAACAATCTGTTCTTTTTAATATATTACTATGTGTTTTGTTCTTTCTTTCACTGAACATATCAGTTTTTAATCCATCAGACGTTCCAACTAGCTGAATGTTAATGTTTTCTATGACTATACTACAAGTTGAACAGTTTGTTGTATGGTTAAAGCCTATTCTAACAAAACTGCCCCATCGGAATAGTCGATAATGTAACTGATCTTCGTCGTATGTACTGCAATGGTACGAGGCAGATACAAATATATACGGGATAACAAATAACATTTGTTAAGATGAACATGGCATTGATGGGAATAACAAAGCTTACTTTTATACATTGGAGCAGGAGTTGAGACTGAAATAGCGCCCGAGGACTGATGGACTTGAGGGCAAACACCTGTTTCATTGTTTTGGCATTTTTGAACTTCAATATTTCATCTGCTTCATCCACAAGGACCACTTGATTGCCTCTAAAAACTGATCGTTTCTTTGTAGTGCTTTGATCATGTTAATGTAAGTTATCCTATCAGGTTCGATCCTCTTTTCTCTCATTTCTTTCACCAACAGAGCGGCTTCTTCAACCATTCCTGCGATTCCATATGCCTTGATCAATGTGTTGTAGCTGTACAGATCAGGTTCTAGTCCACATGCTTTCAGTTCTGTCAGCACTTCCGCGACTTCGTCAATCCATCCTTGCTCTCCATAGATGTTGATCATGATGTTATACGTGTAGCGATCGCATTCAGAACATGATTCCTTCATTCGCTGTAAGACACTTCTGAAATTCTCCATTTGGCATTCTTTGCCATAAGCATCCAACATGCAGTTGTAAGCTTCAAGGGAGACTGAAAAACCATTAAATTTCATTTTTTGGAGTGTAGATGACATGTTTTTGAAGTCCTTATTCTTTCCATAAGCAGATATCATAGTATTATACGAGATTACATCAACCAAACCTCTTTTCTGAGCCAGCCCAAACAGATTTCTAGCCTTGGTGAAAAGCTTGGATTTCCCATAAACGTCAAGCATGACATTCAGGGTCACGGTATTTGGTGCAAAACCACGTTGAAGCATTTCATCAAATAGCCTAGAAAGTTCGTCAACAGGCAGAGCACGGGAACAGCAGTTTATGACACAATTATACATTTCCTGATCCCAGGACACTCCACTCCTCAGGATCCTATAGTACAGATTTGCTAGTTTATCCACCATGCCACACCGTTGATAAATACGAAGCATGTCCCGGAACAAATAAATGTCTGGAACAATATTCTGTTGCTCATCCATCAAGTCGAGAACTGAGCATGCATCTTCCAATGATCCAGCTTTAACATACATTCTTACAACAACGTTGAAGGCAATCAAGTCCAGAGGAATGCCTGATGATCTCAGGCTTAGATAAAGCTTCTCCCCCTCAGAGAATCTACCCATGATGCTGTAGATATCAATCATTGTGCATGTGATATGTAAGTTTGGTTTATTTTCACGTTTAGGCAGTTGAGTGTATATCTTAATTGCATTCTCGAGATGGCCCAACTCTTTACATGAGCAAATTAGCAAATGATACAAATTCTCCTCAAAATGATGATCATTCCACTCTTTTTCCCTCAACACTTTTAAAGCATCGTCCACTAAACAGTGTTTCACATAAGCCATTACCAGAATTGAGCAAGATGTCTGGCTGATCAGAACTTTCCGATAGAATGACCCTGTCAAGAGGAGAGGCACACTTTTTATTCTTCTAGCCTTTTCATATGCTTGTAAAATATTTCCAACAATGGAAGAAGGCCGGTACCCAATCTTTAGCATATCATCAAGAGTTTTAAGTGCACTTGCTTCATCCTCATGTTTGGCTTGCAGGTTTATAAGGGTGAACAAGTTAGAGGCATTAGGCATATATCCTTTCCGCTTGAGCTCCTTATAATACCTTTCAGCCATTCTATAATTACCAGCTCGACCCCAACCTTCAATCATGGCGCGGTAAGTCGTTTCATCTGGTCCAACTCCAGAGTCCTTGAGGACCAAGAATAGGCGTTGAGCAGCATCCATATTCGACGCCTTTCCATACCCAGTAATTAAGGTATTATATGCAATGATATTGGAGGCAAACCCGGCTTCTTCCATTGAGGCAAACACAAGTTCAGCATCCTCCAATTTGCCTTCCTGACAGTAAGTGTTGAGCATTACCAACCAATTCTCGAGATTGGGTGTTACTTTATCTTCTCGCATTAAATGAATCACCTCTTTTGCTTTACCATACAAACTCATACGCGTGTATATAGTAATCATGGATGCATACGCCGTTTCACAGACAATTCCGAAGTTCCTCATCTGATTAAAGGCAAACTCAGACTCCTCAATATTACAACCCTTCTGATAGAGACCCATAACCATCCCAAAAGTTGCAACATTGGGCTGTACTCGGCATTCTAACATCATCCTAAACCATTTAGCACCCCACTCCACAAGCCCCGATTTGTAACAAGCATAAATAAGGGTGTTGAAAATCTGAAAGTCCAATTGAGAACCCAAATCTGCTCTAACTTCTCTAATTAGCTTCTCAGCAGCATCCCAATCTTCTTGCCTGCCCAACACTCGAAGAACCAAATTGTAGGCAGTCACATTGTGCTCTAATTTCCCGTTTCTTCTCATCCACTCAAAGAAATTCAACGTTTTGCTATCATTACACTTCTCTAGCCTCTTTAAAATGGCATTGCAATCCTCTAAGCTCAAATCGGACGATATAGTGGAGTAATTGACATCCAATTCGCCACCATTAAAAAGAATATTGTCGAAAACTTTCTCACCACAATTCCTACTGAAACTAAAATATGAACCTGGCGCTCTCTTTGATGGCTTCTTACTGCCAACATATTTCTTCCTGGCGTCAATTTCATAGTCAACACATTTCGACTCAAAAATGTCGGACGCTTCTGGTTCAACCTGAGAAACCTTAGAGGGTTTGTGAACCCTAGCCAGAGAGTACAGTATGCAGGACTTATTAAGATGAACATAACCCGCGATAGAGAAAACAGAGCAGCAGTCAGTCAGTAGAACCGATTTTACCGGAAAATCGAACTTCTTAGAATCAAAAGAATCTAAAGAGAATGAAAATTTCAGCGAGGCCATGGCTGAACATTGACCTCACAAGTCACAAACTAGTTCAATGCATACTGAAAGCAAGCGAAATACAAAATCAGCTCTTCGAGAAGTAGAACAACTCAGTCCAAGAAGAAAGGGAGGTACAGAATTCTGAAACGAGGGTTTATGAGAATGATAATTTACCATAGCTTTGGGGGTCGTCGAGATAATGGAGATTGAAGCAGTGGAGGAAACTAACCGATCAAAGAATTGTCTCTTTCCCCACCTCAATCAATGACAGCAGACTTGGAGATTGAAGAAGGGTGTATAAAAAAAAAGACCGATCCAAGCCAACAATCATTCCGAATAATTTGATTCTAAGAAATTGAGATATTTGCAAACATTGTATTCGTTTTTATTGGTAATAATCGTTGGTTCGAATTTTTTGTTTTTTGTTTGTTTTTTTTTAGTTTGATTTATTGGTTTAACAAGAAAAATAAATCAAATCTAATTTGGCTAAATATATAAAACGATGCCTGATATTATAAAAAAATTATCATTTTCGTCTTAATCTTTAAAAATGGTTATTTTTACCTTTCTAACCATATTTTTTTAAAAAAAAAAATTATTGATAGAAAAATACTTGTCATTAAAATGACTTACTGTTAAAATTAATTAGTGCAAAATAATTGTTAATTTCAATTAAGTTAGTAGTGGGAGAGTATTAAGGTTAATAAATGAGTTGTGAGAATTGTAAGGCTGGAAGATGAGTGGTGGGAATTTTAAGGTAAATAGATGAGTGGTGTTAGTGGAGAGAATTTTAAGATTAGTGGGTTAGTGGTAAATGATTTATCTATCCTATAAATACTTGTCCATCTCTACTTTTTAAATGCAATTGAATTGAAGTTTATTTCGTACAATTCTCTCTCTTGTGTTTATACACTTTATTTATCTTGTTTTTCGTTATACTTATTCCATAAGCAAGACTCATATTTTTTTCCTTGACGGTGGAAGTTAATCATCAAATCACTTCAATATATTTTCATGTGTAAAAAAGATCTAAGTCATTGTGAGTTAGAGCTCCTTTTGGTTCTAGCTTCTCTAGCATAGGGCTGGTAGTTTTTGAGGGGTGTGTTCAACATAAATTAAGGACGATAGTATATTTGATTTATATTATTGAAAGAAATAAATAGAGCCCTCAGCAAAAGAATCGTTATATACATATTTTATTTTCCTAAGCCAATTCGAACATAGCTCAGTGGATAAAAGCATGTATCGATGATTCGATCCTCTTTCCTTACAAATGTTGAACTTAAAAAAAGGAAAAAATTCATTTTCCTAAACTAAACCGAACCGTAGAGCACCAGAGAATGAGAATGCTATTGGGCCGTCTTAAACGCCTTTACAAGAGAGTTACTGGAGGCCCAGCCCACATTTCTTCTTGTTCCTCAACCCTCTCTCCGCTTTATTCAAGGGCGGTCTTTCGCTCCCCAACTTCCCTTTTCCAGAAATCAGGGCTCATTCGAGGGACTATCTCCATTGCCGAGGATCTAAAACCCTCGCTGCTCCTTCAGGTATTCAATTGTTTCTTTCACCTCGATAGCTGGATTTGATCCTGTTGTGTTGCCTTTTGCTGTTGAAGTATGCTCCCGATTGTAAAGTGAGCTGGCTTGTTTCTCTCTTTTCTTTGCATTGCAATGTTTGGAACACATCGACATTGATTGTACTCGACGCTGTTAAATGCTTGAAATTCTATTGCGGAGGTTTCTTCTGTGAGAGTAGACTTGTGATTTTGGTCCGAATTCAACTTCAACTGTCAAATCTTCACATGGCTTTGGTTGTTGTCAATTGCTGATGATCATTACGATCTTACTTCGAGGAAGAAAACCTGACGATGTTACATACACATTTAATCCGGGTCAACCAGCTATAGACTTCTAGCTCCTGTTCCCTCCTGTCCTTTCCTGTTTATGTAATGAATCAATTCTTCAATGAGTTTACTAATTCGTTTTCAAGCTGTCAAACGTATTTTCCTGTCGGTCGGTTGTTGCTTAGTGATCATAACGTACCATGGGCATTTCTCGTTGTAAGAATGAACCGGTCTCCTCTAGTGGCCGCGATTTAAAATTGGCTTACGAATAATGCTGATCAGGATCCAACATTCAGCATTTCACAATAGTCATTTATCCAGATTGCAAGTATTGCATATTTTGTTTGTTTTTGTTGAAAGCCACATCAATCTGTTAGTCCTCTTTGCAGGTATGGCTTCACAAGCACGCGAAATATAGAGAAAGGGAAAGGAAAAAGCTGAAAGGCAACAAGAATGGTGGTCTCCAGCAGTAATCCTCATAGTAAGGAAATCTCTATTAGGAAGAGGATTGCTAGCATGTAAGACTCTGTTTCTCTCACTTATTGTTCTCACTCCTTGTGTCTGTTACCCTTGTGTATGTACTGTTGCAACATGTTACTGCAACTATCAAACAAACCTCATCTATGATTGAAGTGTGTGTTTGGAATTGGGGATGCAAAAGCTTACACGTCTTCAGAAGCTTCTATAGAACTAAGTAAAAAGAACCAAGAGGCTTTGATATACAAAAATGAAATTAATTTTTTAGCAAGCTAAATGGCCTATTTTCAAGGGCTCAAACTTTCACTGAATGTGAGTGGGAAAATGATGAATGTTCTCCTATTGATGTTTTTCTGAATAAGAGTTCTAATTGCAATTTGTTTAATTAGTACTTCAAATGGAATTTATACATACCATGTTCATGTTATTGAGTTGCTTCTTGTTCTTGGATGGCGTACATAAAAATTTATTAAACAGCTGAGGTGGTTTTGGTATTCCTATTTTATAGATTCAACAAGAGAGAAGATGATTTCCCATCCCTGAGAGAGTACAATGACTATCTGGAAGAAGTGGAGGACATGAGTACGCTCTTGCAGTATGATAACTCATATTTTTTAGTTAGAATCATATTTGACCAAAAAACCTTTTTTTTTCAGCTTTTAACTTGATTGAAGGCATAGATGTTCAAGCTATTGAAGCAAAAATTGCTAGGTATCAAGAAGAAAATGCTGAACAAATAATGATCAACCGAGCTCGCAAGGTACCTGTAGTAATACTGTTAATGTATAAACTGTTCGTTTCTTTTCCTTTAGCCCCAAATTGGGAACTTTGGCGCTTAACCACTATTTTCAATTTTTGCTTCAGACATCACTGCCCCTAGAACTAGAACTGCTTGGTTATGGTTCACAGTTTACTAAAAGGTTAATAACACTTGTTAAACTATTTGATAGGCTGAAGAATATGCTGCAGCCCTTGCAGCAAGCAAGGGAGTTCCTGCACAGGCAGATAATGATGGGGTGAGCACGTTTTTCTAGTTTATAATTGCACCAACTTTCTCTTTCATTTTTCTTTTCCTTTTTTTTGGGTTAATCACACTGCTGATAACGTCTTTCACTTCAAATGTAAAGGTCTGCATTCGTATTGAAATACTAGACTATCATCTAACTTGCCTTCATTAATCAAGCTCATTAAAAAAAAATCATTCATTATCATCTGTAAGAAAGATGATCACTATGTTTATATACGTAACACTTTTCCCCAACCTAACCTTTAAAGTCGTGAACTCAGGTATTTGGCATCCAAAGAGATAAAAGTTGACAAAATATTACACGACACTTGATGTTTCTTTAAGAAAGAGCTGGGACAGAAGGACCGAACCATTCTCATAATTTTCTTTTGATTATTGTTGCAGGCTGGAGATCAAAGTTTCCAAGCAGGATTAGGCGCAGGTACACAAGGTCAATACGCACCTACATTTGCTGGAGGGCAGCCACGACCTACAGGTCAACCTGTCCCCCTTGGTGGTGGTCCTGACATGCAGGGCTATGGGCTTGACGATGAGGAAATGTTGAGGCTCAGGGCGGAGAGAGGTGGAAGGGCTGGCGGTTGGAGTGTAGAGTTCAGCAGGAAGCGTGCACTTGAAGAAGCGTTTGGAAGTATTTGGATATGCTAAGTTCTTGAAGTTACAGGTTTTTCAAATGTCTAATATCCTTTTCAGAGGGCAATCTGATTTTGGCACATGAGAGTACGAAGCCTATCTCAAAGAAATGAGTCTTAATAGTAAAGGTTCATCATGCACGTTTAATTTTTAAGGCCTATTAGTTGGATAGTAACGTTAAATGTGACTAATTGGGAACTGGACATTTTTTAGACATAAGATTATTTAGCCAGTGTAGCTAGTATGTTAATTTATAGATTATTGTCCAGCGGGAGGACCAACACATGAAAATATAGGAACTAGAACTATCATTCGACCTTTAATATATAATCAAAACCTATATTTTGTACAATGTTAGTGTTTTGTGGGCAACTGCATGCTCTGAACCTAATAAAAGAATTTTTACACGCAAAGGACGAATTCCAGAATCCTCTTGCATTTTCCTGGAGTGAAGATGCAAAGACCTTGACAAATAGCTTGCAACTAATTATTCTCCATCTTCACCAACATCTGAAATGTTAAACAGGAACTTCGGGAGCGATGCAATTCGAGGAAGATGCAACAACAAATCTCCAAATGAATCTTTCCTTGACATAGCCGAGGTTTGTTTGCTTCCAGAAACATCCTTTGTCACCTCTGGTTGAACTCTAATACGGCCTCCCATATTCCTGCCATCCCTAAACTCCGCAGCATCCCCTTTGAAATCGGTTTCGCCACTGGCAGCAGGTTCTTTCTGCAGCAGGCAACAGAGAGAATCGACTCTTGACATGAGTGATACCTCATCAGAGGTTGCTGACAATTGATTGTCACTCAGCAAGTAAAGTGCAATCTCATTCAGCATATCTTGGTGCTTCAAATTGTCATCAACAAAAGGTGAATTTGCAAAAGTCATTTGTTCTGTAATATGATGTCCAATATGGTTTACGAGGTCACTCATTGACATGGATGGATGAAGCCCCGGAACGTTTATCTGCTCCCAGTTTCTCGGCTTGCTGGTAACTTTGGTACTTTTATTCTCTTCAATCTCATGAGTATCCATCACTAACATAACAAAGGAAACGGGTAAAATTGGGAAGCAAGTTGTAGAGAACAGAGATGAAGTATCATAATCTTCCAAAATACACCCTCAAATTAAGCAACGATTAAATTTCAAAATAGGGGGGAAAAGTGAATTAAAAAGTACAAAGAAATTATGAGAATCTTAAGGTTACTGCAAGAAAGTGAATTCTAGATGTGATTGTAATACCGAATGCATAGCAGATCTACGATGCTATTGTCATGTTGACAAGTCAGGGTAGCCTAACAAATTTAAAAGACATCCAGCATGCTATGACACCAATCTACGTCATCAATACCAGATTTTCTACTTCAGCAGAGATGAAGAAACTAGAAAGCATATGTTCACTATGGTTTCATCATATTCTGCCCCTTCCATAAAAAAACATATCAGGTCGGTAGTTAATTAAGCGCATCACTTTTCATGCCTAAAACAACTTGCAAGTCCATTGTTTGTACCTGAACTGGGGGATGGTACCTCCAGGGTGCAAGGTTCGAACACCATTTGAGGAGATGCCTGTTCTACCTTCAATGATGAAGCAACAGATGGAGAAGCTACATCCTGGAAAGTAGCAACAGATGGAGAAGCTACATCCTGGAAAGTAGAAAGTACAGAGCGATTGTCATTCTCTGCTCGCTCCAATGTCGTAAAATCAGAGGCTCTTGGTTCAAAATATGGAGAACCCAACACGATCTCTGGTTGTTGGCTTAAGAAGTTCAGGCGTGAGTCACATTGGATGAGCTTTTCAAAATGCTTGTTTAATAGCCCTTGAGGACATTGCAGAAAATGCTGCCTAAAGACCAAAGTCAAATTTACATAAATATAAATGCTCTTACCAATTCTAGCTGAACTAGAGTGCAGATGTGAAATGAACAATATCCTAGTAAGGTGAAGGTATGCTCGAGCAATTACAAAACATTTTTCTCATACAAATTAGATTTTTTTTTTTTTTGTCAAGTCTGGTTAAAAATTGACCATGAATGATATTCTAAAAAAATATTATCGGGCAAATTTTCTTCTCCGGACAAAAAAAAATTGCACATGTTCATATCAAAGAGGTAATGGAAAAAGAAATCTCATGGTCAACGGAAGAATCATTATGGATATAATGAGGATTGGTCATACTACAAAAACACTAAGCACGTTTTGAGTATCACTGTCCTTGATAAGGTGAGAAAAAATTCAAAAGAAAATCCCAAAAGAGTATTATCCAAGACAATTCAGATGAGAAAGTAATTCAAATTAAAAATAGGAACGTGAAGACACGGATGAATGTACCTTCAAAAAAAATAAATAAGAAAGATGTACTACTTTTCAGTATAGATATTATATTATCCAGTAAAATAAATTCTGAACCTGCAAACCCAGCCATCATACTCATCAAGATTATAGATAGTGAAGTGCTTCCTACCAAAATTTAGATCCCAACGCTGAGGAAAATGAAGATTTACCTCTGTATGCTGGCCTCACCATCAGTAAAGTCAGCTGTTGCCTGCCACAAAGTGTGCTTCCTTGGTTGAGGGTTGGTCTCCCTAAAGAAGAGAGGCCGTCTAGCCAGCTGCACGAACCAAGCACACCAAAATGTAAGTATATCATTAAACACGAAGTATCAATAGGGAAAATTAATTAATTGATGATGTCCATAAATAATGATGGAGTCAATACCACAACATTAAGTGTAGCAGGTCCATCATCAGGACAATTCGCTTTTAAAGCCATAACATCTGACCATTGTATCTCTATTTTACTTTTCAGTCCACCCTCAAGGATTTCCCAGACAAGCTTATGCTTAGCATAGTAACACTTCACCACTAAATCACCTTCATATCTCGATTTGTACTGCCATCATAAAGTGAGTCAGTTGACAGGTGCATTACAAACCCAAAAATAGTACCGACATTAGTATCAAATAATTTAATAAAGACCTCCCAACGTCCAATCTTTAAAAGTGAAGCTGCGAAGTTTGAAGCCTTTAGTTTCTCAGTGGTACCCGGCATGGTAGCGTCCTTGCTTTCTTTTTTAACCAAAAAGTCAAACGTTTCACTATTTGAAGCTCCAGACGTCGACGCACTCCCCTGTGAGAGTTTCATTTGAATTAGATCCAACAGGGACGGACTCTTCCTTAGCGTCAAACCAATAGGACTAGGCTCATCAAACGGATTATTGTGTGAAGAGGTTGCAGGTAACGCGTCAGGTCGTGAAATCGACTGCTCATCCATAGGCAACATCAATTACTATCCCATAAACTTAGTCAAACAAAGCAGAATTTCATTAAGCAACTTCTATTTCAGAAAGAACATATCGAATATTTTACAGTTACATTACAATAGATTAACTAATTTTTTTCCCAATAGAAGCGGCTCATACGACATAGCTATTCACTTCTCATCCAAATTCCAATAAACCGAATAAGTAAACAACTAGCAACATCAAACGCATTCAACTCAAGTAGTCTGACTTTGACCTAAATGGCTACATGAATTAAGAAATGGCAAATTTAAATCAAACGTCCGCTTCACTAAAGTACAAATTCAAATACAACGGCCAAGAAAATTCTCAGTTTCTTTTTCACTTCCTCTCATTCATAGAAACCAAATAGAAGAACAACAAAACAGATCATACACCTGATGGAAGTCCGGCTTGAACCGCTTGTCCAACCGACCGTGATCATCGTCAAAAGAATCATCACACTCCCGCTTCACCGCCAATTTCTCCGGATACAACGCCATCATGGAATCCACAAACTGCACCATTGACACTCTCAACTACGAATACGCAAATAGACGGGTAGACAGAAAGAAGAAGAAATGTAAGAAGGAGAAGATTAGGAAACCCTAGAATAAATAAGGAGGAAATTGGAGCGGAAGTTGTGAGCCATCGGTGCTTGGCGGCGAAGGAGGACCGAGACGCCCTTTTGTACTAACACGTGCCGAATTGAAATTCCCACCGTACTTGATACTTGATCGTGATCGTGATCGAGACAAATTGGGAATTGAAATGACTGAAATAGGGTTGGTGTATTGGAGTGGAGATGCGAGGGATGGTGGGGGTAGAGTTGTAAATTGAACATCTGCGTGATGGGATGATATGATGCTGACACGTAAGAGAGAATGGATAATACGTGGGACAGCGGGATTGCGTAAACAAAAAATGACGGCGACGGCGACGGCGAGTGGATGGTTTTTGAAGCTGGCGACCGAGCGAAAGCTTTGTTAGGTAACCGTGGTTTTTGAGTTTTGTACGCAATCGGCTGCTCCGTTTCACATATTTTCTTGATTCCCATATTATTTTAGTTAAGAAGTATTTTTTCAATCAAAAGTAATAAATTTGAATTTTAAAATAATTTTTAATTTTATATTTAGATAAATTATAAATTTCGTCTCTAAACCTTTTGTAGTTGTGTTTAATCAATATCTAAACTTTAAAGAATGTCTGATGCATCTCTAACTTTCAATTTTATATTTTGATGAGTGGTTAGAATTTTTAATTTTGCATCTCACAAATTCATAAATAATAAAAAAATATATTTAGAAGTTATTATACTCCTTTTTTTACCAAACATGAACATAATTAACTGGTTAAAATATAACTCTCTGATTAAAAAGTTATAGATTCGAATCCCTCCATCCCAAATGCAATTGTACTCAACTTTGGACCATTTTAATTGAATTTAGCTTGTTTTTGCATTCTCTTTGTGAGTCTTGGTTTTTGGTGCATTGATCTCAAACGGATCCTCATTTTCCTCTTTGAATCCTACTTTTGCACCAAAAATAATAATAAATATGAGTCAATTATAGTTTTAAAATGCCATACGTACTTTTTGTTAAGAATGTCTTCAAACATACGCAAACACAAGATGCAGGCTGGACTCGACCACAAGAAAGGCATATACCTCACGACTTCAACCTGAAACAGAAAC
>JAOANK020000022.1:5915645-5929672 GCA_026257165.2 Telfairia occidentalis | reverse complement strand
TCTAATTTTGTAAACCAACAATATGATTTGTGGCCAATCCGAGCATAGTTTCGTGGATAAAGACATGTACTACCATTGCAGAAGTCGATGGTTCGATCTCTCATCTCCATAAATGTTGAACTAAAAAAAAAAACAATATGATTTGCGATTTTTTTTACCCAAATGCGAAAATCAAGATTTATTTGTTCAAATAATTAAGGCGGTTGATACAAAAAAAAAAAATAATAATAAAAATTAAGGCGGTTGATAACGTAGTTGAAAAAAACTTCATTATCCCCTTCCCTTTCTTCAATCGTAAGTCTAACACCTACCTCATTCGTTCTTGCATAGCGTTGAGGAAGGCAACCTTTCTACTATACCTCACGTGGCTTTCACTTTTTATTTATTTATTTTATTTTTTTAGTTCAACAACTTGTGAGAGTGAAAGTTTGAATTTCTAATCTTTTAGTCGATGATTTTTGCTTTAACTAATCGAGCTATGCTCGATTTGTCAACATTTATTTTATTAAATTTTTTTATATTGTTCATGAGTATTAAATTCCATCGCTCCTATTTAAATAATGATAGGTAAATACAACATTAGTTGAATTAAATAGTTTGAATTTCAATTGATCTTTTTTTTTAAAGATTAAATTTCATATTGGCCTTTTTTTTCGTACAAATTTCATATTGAGCCTTAAACATCCATATTTGTTTTATTTTTATCTTGAACTTTTAAAATATTTATTTAGTCTTTGAATTCGAGAAAAATAGCCATTTTATTCTTACCTTTATTTATTTTGCCAAGGGATCCTTACCTATATTTATTTATTTTTAATATTTTGAAAATATGACTTTAAATATATATATTAACATATTAATACGATATGTATTTAAACCATATATATTGGAGATAAGTATTAGACAAGTAAATATTATGTGGCAAAATAATATACTAACGATAAAAATGATTACTTTTAAAAAGTTTAAAGATTAAAATAGATGTTATAAAATTTATGACAAAAAAGAAAAAAACAAGTAGTTTTTGCAAAAAAAAATTCAAGTACAAAAATGAAAAATATCTAAAATTTAGAAATCCAAATCATAAATAAACCAAATAAAAACTTAAGGGTTGGCCTTTCCAAAATGTTCCCGACAGTGTGATTTTGGAAATCAATAAGAAAATCAAAATATAAGAACGGTGAAAATTTAATATTATTTAGGGGAAAAATCAATTTGTACCCCCAAATTTGTTAAGTTATATCAATTTTCACATTAATTTTTTCAGTTTTATCAAATTATATCATAAACTTAGATAAGTATTGTAATTTTGATCATTTATTAAATTTGTGTTAATTTACCCATTATTTTTGTTTCAAAAGCAATGTGAAAATTTATGTAAACTCATTACTTTCAGTAAAATTAAGTTTGATAAATTCACAAATTAAACTATTGAATAACTTTATTAAAATTTACAATTTTCAATAAAAAAAAATGATTTAATGTCACTTTTCTTTGAAGCTCAATCAATATATTTTTTATAATTTATTAAATACTATGAGAATATTTTTTTAAACGATATTTTGAGCAAAAACTTATTAGAGTGTAAAAGTTGCAATACTTTTTTAAGTTTAAGATTAAGTTACAACACTTATTTAAGTTTGAAGTTCAATTCGATGAAATTGAAAATTTAAGATTAAAACTCATACAATTTTACAAGTTTAGGGGTAAAAATTGATTATTTTTCCCTAACTCGATTTTAAGTATTTATTTAAACAATAAATCATTGATTAATCACAATTATTTTTTAAAGAAACTAATATTATTTGTCAATATCTAAAAAGTTGAAATTGTAAGAAAATTAAAACACACAAGTTCACTTTCGCACCCACGAATTTACTTTAAAAAAAAAAAATCGAACATCTTTTTATTATGTTTTTTTTTGGAGTTCAGAAGATTTTTTTATGTACCCAGCAGCTTTCTGATATAATATTTATACCGCGCAATTAAAAAGACTAGATAGTACAGAGCGAGAGAGACGAAAAGTTCCCGCGCAAAAGACGGAAACTAAAATAACGGCAATATTATCTTATTTATTTATTTTTAATTTTCTAGGTTCGAGGCTCTAGACTAAAGGATTCGGTGGACATCATCTCTCTGAAACCCTGCCACGTCACGATAGTCCAAGGTAAACCTGACCGCACACTTAAAAAAAAGAAATCCGACGGACCCAAATCGCGTAATCGCGTTTGTTATCGCGCATCTTGCCGCACTGTATAATTCCTTCTTGTCCTCTAAAATTTTAATTTTCCATTTTTGGTATTTTTGGCAGAGGACTACACAGAAGAACTCGCCGTCGCACACATCCGCCGACTGCTCGACATCGTCGCTTGCACCACCTCATTCGGCGCATCTTCCAATTCTCCCAAGGCATCGGGTCGAACCAGTCCCAAGGTTTCGGGTTCCAAAGACATTGGCTCGAAAGAATGTGGTTTAACTGACTATGAAGGTGCCCTACCCAGTCCGGAAAGCGGCGGTGAGGAGAGTTCGAAACCCAAACCGGCGGGAACCGGTGACAAGAAGGTTGGGACTCAGAATGTCAGATATGGGGCTAAGAGTGTCAGAAATTCGGACGGTTCGGACGATTATTGTTCGGAGAAAGCCGACGGCTCCGTTTCAATGTGCCCGCCGCCGCGGCTTGGCCAATTCTACGAGTTCTTCTCCTTCTCTCATCTGACACCGCCACTTCAATGTGAGTTTTCTGCGTTGACATTGGTGGATGTGGAATCAACGCTTCGTGGTTTTATCTTTTGTTCTTAAAATTGTGTTTCCTTTTCTAAAATATCAGTTCATTTCGCGTTGGTATTTTATTTTATACTTTTCTTTTCGACATGTTAAGTGTTAATTGTTGAAGTCGAGATGACGAATTAATACAATTTCACATACTCTGAGATCGATAGTTGGCATTGTGAACTCATTCTGTTACGTGTTAACGGTGAAACATTTGATATATTTAGAAATTGAATAGTGCAGCTTTGCTTAAGGCCATTCTTTTCTAAGTTTCGTCTGTGTGAGGAAAAGTTGTGTTTGGATTACAATCTTAATGAGTTTTTTCAGTTCACTTGATGAAACCTGTTATTTCAGAGAAGCTGAAATTAGGATTTATGTATTGGTTTCTTATATAGTCTTTTCTTGCAGATATTCGGAGATCAAGTCGTCCATTCCTTGTGGATAAAACAGAAGATGATTTCTTTCAAATTGATGTGAGGATAGTCATTCTGTTATCATTTTCCCCTTGTAGAAGTTCTTTCATTCGCTAAACTGTTCAGCCGTGAGAACTGCCAACTAATCTATTGTGTATGATTGTATCTGAAGGTTCGTGTTTGCAATGGAAAACCAACAACAATTGTTGCTTCAAGAAATGGTTTTTACCCTGCTGGGAAACATCTTCTTCTTAATCATTCCTTGGTGGGTCTGTTGCAGCAAATTAGCAGGGCATTTGATGCTGTAAGAATTTTTTTATCTAAAGCTTGTTTGATCTTATTTCTGTCAATTTATGCAAGGTTTCACTAATTATTAAAGTACAATCTTTCTGCAGGCATATAGAGCTCTTATGAAAGCTTTCACAGATCACAACAAAGTAAGTATATTTGACATACAGTGTTAGGATTATGGAGAAGATAATGGCATATTGACTCTGTTTCATTTCAGTTTGGAAACCTACCTTATGGTTTTAGGGCAAATACTTGGGTGGTTCCTCCTGTTGTTGCTGAGAACCCATCTGCTTTTCCCCAACTTCCTGTAGAAGATGAGAATTGGGGAGGAAATGGGGGAGGGCAAGGAAGAGATGGCAGGCATGACAACAGGCAGTGGGCAAAAGAGTTTGCAATACTGGTTGCAATGCCTTGTAAAACTGCAGAGGAGAGGCAAATCCGTGATAGAAAAGCATTTCTACTTCACAGTTTATTTGTCGACATGTCAGTTTTAAAAGCTGTTGAAGTAATCAATAGACTTGTTGAGACCAATCGATTTCCTGTGAATAATCCAAATGGTTTGGTATCCCATGAGGAAGTTGTTGGAGATCTAATCATTAAGGTAACAAGAGATGTGCAAGATGCAAGCATAAAATTGGACCGTAAAAATGACGGGACTTTGGTTCTTGGAGTCTCGACAGAGGATCTTTCTCGGCGAAATTTACTTAAAGGCATAACTGCCGATGAGAGTGCTACTGTCCATGTAAGCAATATGACTAATAGGAATGCTTGAAATGATATGTTATTTCAATTTCGTTTTGATTGCTTTTTCTTATCTGTTGCTGCAGGATACTTCCACATTAGGCGTTGTAGTCATTAGACATTGTGGTTACACAGCTATTGTGAAAGTTGCAACAGAGGTGAATTGGGGGGGAAATCCCATTCCTCAGGACATTGACATTGAGGATCAACCCGAAGGAGGAGCCAATGCTCTAAATGTTAATAGGTATTTTCATTTTTTAAAAGATCTTCAAAGTATTGATCAAGGACCCATCTTTTAGGATGACATTGGCTGCAAGTCAAAAATTTTTCAAATTACTGGCTTGAAATCATTTTTTATTACTTGTTGACGGTTTTTATGACTTATTAATATGTGGATTATTTGAAATTTCAATTCAGCTTGAGACTGCTGCTGCACAAGTCATTCACACCTCAGGCATCAAATGCTTCTAATCGAGATGCTGATAATTTACAATATTCTAGGACTGTAGTGAGGGAAGTAATGGAGGAAAGTTTGTTAAGGTTGCAGAAAGAACCTGCTAAAAATTCTAGGTCCATTAGGTGGGAGTTAGGTGCATGCTGGGTTCAACATTTGCAAAATCAGTCTTCAGGAAAAACCGAGCCTAAAAAAGAAACCAAGTTAGAGCCAGTTGTAAAGGGTCTTGGGAAACAAGGTGGACTTCTAAAGGAGATTAAGAAAAAAACAGACATTGGAACTGGTAAAGTAGAACCTGGGAAGGAAGTTGATCCCACTACTCAGAAGGAACTGGAGAAACAAGATGAGGATAAGGAACAGATGTGGAAAGCATTGCTTCCTGAATCTGTATATTTGCGTCTAAAAGAATCAGAAACCGGTCTTCACAAAAAGGTTCTTCTTCTTCTTCTTTTAATAAATCGATCCTTCTAAGTCTACTGGTTTTTAGATATGCGATGAACCTTCAGAATATAATTCTTATGCTTTAGCTTTCTGCTTAATATTGGGTATGGGTTTCCCTTGGCAGTCACCTGAGGAGTTGATTGATATGGCTCACAAGTACTATGCTGATACTGCACTTCCGAAACTGGTTAGATTGTCAATAATCAGATTTTTTGGTGCTTCTTATATCTTGTGCTCGAGAACTAACAACATCAAATAAAACAGGTTGCAGATTTTGGGTCCCTTGAACTGTCACCTGTTGATGGAAGGACATTGACAGATTTCATGCACACCCGGGGGTTGCAAATGTGTTCATTGGGGCGTGTGGTAATAGCCTCATTTTATTTTATGATATCTCTCTTGCTGTTTTAGACGTTGTACTTTTTTATGAGGATGACCCAAAAAATATATTATTCTTCGTGAATGATAGGATTTTTAATGATATAGGTGGCTGGAAGAAATGCTTCTTTTATGCTCATTTTCCTTGTTTTATTACAGGTTGAACTTGCAGATAAGCTTCCACATGTGCAATCGTTATGTATACACGAAATGATTGTTCGGGCCTATAAGCACATATTGCAAGCACTTATAGCTGCAGTTAATGTTTCCGACTTGGCCACATCGGTAGCATCGTGTCTAAATGTGCTGTTGGGAACACCTTCAGTCAAAGATGAAGCCGATTGGACCGATGATTGTAATTTGAAATGGAAATGGGTGGAAAGTTTCCTTCTCAAGAGATTTGGATGGCGATGGAAATATGACAGCACTCAAGATCTCAGAAAATATGCTATTCTTCGAGGACTATGCCACAAGGTATGATGATGAGACAAGGCTTTTCTTTTCTCTTTTGAAACTTCTTGATATCATCCTTTCAACATTGACATTTTTGTCCATCAGGTTGGGCTAGAACTTGTCCCTAGAGATTACAATATGGAAAGTGCTTCACCTTTCAAAAAATCAGATATTATTAGCATGGTCCCTGTGTACAAGGTTAGTGTATATAGTCAAAGTTTCATATCACGAACTGAATGATTTGAATTTTTTGTTGGTTTAACACGTTGTATTTCTTTGCTATAGCACGTTGCATGTTCGTCTGCAGATGGGCGTACACTGTTGGAATCTTCCAAAACTTCCTTGGATAAAGGGAAATTAGAGGATGCTGTTAATTATGGTACGAAGGTGAGGAATATCTATCATTGACCTTATAATTTTACATCTTTAAGTTAATAAATTGACCGAGTGGAAACTTATTGAATTTTGAAGGCGCTCTCGAAACTCGTGTCTGTCTGCGGTCCGTATCATCGAATGACTGCTGGAGCATATAGTCTTCTGGCTGTTGTACTCTATCATACTGGGGATTTTAATCAGGTAGGTACTCTTATCATACAGTTGATTATCTACAGATGTTTAAAGACCAAGTGCTGAACAGTATATATCTTTATTTAGGCAACAATATATCAGCAGAAAGCATTGGATATCAATGAGAGAGAACTTGGACTTGACCACCCTGATACAATGAAAAGTTATGGAGATCTAGCTGTTTTCTACTATCGACTTCAGCACACAGAGTTGGCGTTGAAGTATGTTTCCACTGGCTGTATCTAACTGATATCGATTGAATGATGTTGATTGACTTAATCTTTTCAAAATTTCAAACATGTCTTTTGGATTACAGGTATGTTAACCGAGCTCTGTACCTTTTGCACTTGACGTGTGGACCTTCTCATCCAAACACAGCAGCTACTTACATCAACGTAGCAATGATGGAAGAAGGTTTAGGAAATGTGCATGTTGCTTTGAGGTATCTGCATGAAGCTTTAAAGTGCAACCAAAGACTTCTTGGGGCTGATCATATACAGGTAAATCTCTTTTTCTCTCGATCAAGATTTCTGCATTTGTGTTCATATTTAGTAATCATTTTGTTTATACAGACTGCTGCAAGCTACCATGCGATAGCGATTGCTCTTTCTTTAATGGAAGCTTACTCGCTAAGTGTTCAGCATGAGCAAACTACTCTCCAAATACTACAGGCCAAACTTGGATCTGAGGATTTACGTACTCAGGTTAGATGTGAAATCTAAAGCCCAACTATATCTGCTACCTTTAAGCCATAAATTTATAGAAAATTTAACTGGCGCAGGACGCAGCTGCATGGCTTGAGTACTTTGAATCGAAGGCCTTGGAGCAGCAGGAAGCTGCTCGGAATGGCACCCCTAAGCCAGATGCTTCCATCTCCAGTAAAGGTCATTTAAGGTATTCCACCTGTAGAATTGATTCCTATTGATTGACGCCTTGCCTCTTTACCCTACGTCATAATTTAAGGCTTCTTTTTTTCCTTTTCTTTTTTAAATATTAATAAAATACCGTTTTATTAACACGATTCATTAGAATTACTATATTTTTCAAAAATATTTTATAAACTAATACACATTTCTATTCATTTGATAAACTAGCGATAAACTCACACCAAGCCTGATAGTTTTCTATTTTCCATGTTTTACTTAGAAGAGGTGATGTATTTTGGCTGAATGAATGTGATTTTGTCTTGATTCCTATTAATTTGACATACAAAATAGATCATATCTTGTCTCATTACATGACAAAAATGTAGTCAGTGTTTCCCTCCTTTGGTTAGTGTTTCAGACCTCTTGGATTATATAGCCCCCGATGCAGATTTAAAAGCCAGAGATGCTCAGAGGAAGGCTCGTGCGAAGGTTCAAATCATCCTTTTTTCTCGTCTGTTCGTTTCAATTCCTTTTCTCATTGCCTTCCTTTTCTGAACAGATCAAAGGAAAATCGGGCCTGTACCCAGAAACCGGCGCTGAAGAATTTCACAAGGATGAAGATTTATCGCCAAACTTTTCTGTTGTTGAGAGTCCAAGTGATAAAGAAAACAAATCTGAAGCCCCATTGGAGGAACATGTAATTGAAAAACCTGATACTCTTCTGTTTGGTGTTTTGAAGCTTGATAAAAATGTTGAACAAGTGCAAGACGAGGCCTTAGATGGTGGCTGGCAAGAGGCTGTTCCTAAAGGCCGTTCTATTTCAGGTCGCAAGTCTTCAGGTTCAAAGAGACCAAGTTTGGCAAAATTGAATACTAATTTCATAAATGTATCTCAATCATCAAGATATAGAGGAAAGCCTAATAGTTTTGTATCCCCAAGAACCAGTCCAAGTGAATCTACAGTTCCAGTTGGCTCTTCCGTTCCCGTTCCACAAAAATTGACCAAGAGTGGAAGCTTCAGTTCTAAGCCTAATAATAGCCTTTTCAGTCCACGCAGTAAGGAAAAACTATCTGACCCCAAATCAGCTCCATCTTCTCCTGCCTTAACTGATCCAGTGGCAAAATCAGCATCTCTGGCTACTCCAGGCAGTGTTCAGGTAGCTGGAAAACTTTTTTCATACAAGGAAGTTGCCTTGGCTCCACCTGGAACTATCGTAAAGGCAGCAACAGAGCAGCTGGCAAAAGGGCCTACTCATGGCCAAGTTACTTCACAAGGAAGTCGGGAGAAAGCTGCAACTGAGCTCACTCTCGATGAAGTGACCACTGTAAAAGATGCAGAGGATGCGGAAGTTGAGAGACTTGGTACAGAACAAGAAGGTGAAGGCCTTGTCGATGAGATTACAGAAACAGACAAACAAGACACTGCGCCTGCACAACACCAGGAGGCTATAAAGTGTTCTTCTGTTGAAAATAAAAGAGTGGGCGCAGATGAATTGCAGATGACTAACGGGCCTAGTAAAGAAATAGAAGTTGATGCTGCTGGAAATCCTTCTCCATTGGAAGTTGAAAGTTCCGAGGCTTCGATAGAAGCAGGTGTTTCCTCCAGTAGAGACTTGTCTATTTCCCCAGAACGTGACGATACTTCATGTGAAGAAAACGCATCTATTTCGAAAGGAAAAGCAACTGAAAATGATTTACCAGTTGATAGTGATGATGTTAAGCCAATACCAACTGAAGTAGAAAAGCAAGGTGAAGTGGAAGCTGGGAAGGAGACAACTAAGAAACTTTCTGCTGCTGCACCTCCCTTCAATCCATCCACAGTTCCAGTCTTTGGCTCCGTTTCAGGTCCAGGATTTAAAGATCATGGGGGTATTTTGCCTCCACCTATAAATATTCCTCCAATGCTTACTGTTAATCCTATTCGAAGATCACCACATCAGTCAGCAACAGCCAGGGTTCCCTATGGTCCACGGCTTTCCGGTGGCTACAATAGATCTGGTAATCGGATTCCACGTAATAAACCAACTTCCCAAAATAGCGATCACGGTGTGGATGTGAATCTCTTCAACGCTCCTAGAATTATGAATCCTCATGCAGCTGAGTTTGTACCTGCCCAGCCTTGGGTTCCAAATGGCTATCCAGTATCTCCAAACGCATATTTGACTTCTCCAAATGGTTTTCCGTTTTCCCCTAATGGTATCCTCCTGTCCCCAAGTGGTTATCCTGCACCAGTTAATGGTATTCCGGTGACTCAAAATGGTTTTCCAGAATCTCCAGTAAGTCCAGCAGATGCTTCGCCGCCAGGTTTAGACGTTGATTCTGTGGTAAAAAATGAGACTGAAGATGCGACAAGTAATGATATAACTGATTCAGAAACTGATATTAAATGTGAGGACCAACAACAAATGGAGCAAAAGCCACACGTTCAACATGTAGACATTGATCATTCGCATTCCGACATTCAAGAACAGCTCCTCGACACTGCTACAGTGGCTGCCAGTGATTCTGTCGTTGTGAAAGAAATTTCTCAGGACATGGTTGTGGAGAAAAAATCCAGCAAGCGCTGGGGCGATTACAGTGACAATGAAGCTGAGTTTGTTGAGGTTACTAGTTGAAGGAGAATCACAAATTTTGTATTACCTCGAAGATAATTTTTGTTCATAGTGCAGAGCTTTACGAGACGACAATATTATCTAACAATCTCTTGTTAAGTCGAAATGGATCGTGAATGGTTCTGAGTGGTAGTTTCGTTTGCTGTTTTACAAGCGGCTGTAATCGAGGTTATGTGAATATACATGCAGTTTAGGTACGTACCACAGAGTTCCTTCTATTTGAGTGTCGCAAATTGCTTATTATGTTAATGAAATATACCGCCAGCAAGGAACGATGTCGTTAGCATTCTAGTTTTTTTTATCTGTAAATTCTTCTCTTCGACTCGGGCGATAATGTCAACCAAAAATGGAAACCATGCTTGGATGATGAAGCCTGCCTGCTGTAATGAATATTAATGTTCTTCCCAGTTCGTGTTCGGGCAATTTGAAATTTTGCTCATATGACCAAAGAGAAGCTACTCTGAGCTGGTTGGATATCAACCCGAAATCACCCCCAAGAAATCTGGTTTTATGGTCGAATGGGTTTAGAGTTCAGTAGTTTGGAGTATTCTTTTTTAAAGACTTGCAATTGTTAAGCCTCAATCTCTTCCACTTCATGAACACGTGAGTTTGTCAAATCACAGCTTTTAGAAATATTACAACTTACTGGGAAGCAAATTTGGAAGATGATATGAACTAATTACTTTGAAAGTATTTTGAGTATAAGTGATTTGTATTCCTATAGAATGAGATGCCGATTCCTCTGTTCTTGAGAGCAAAAGAATTCTTTTCTTTTCAAGCAAATGCCATGGGACGTGTACTTTCTGCACTTCCCTAGTTGAAGAACTACAACTGTTTCAGTTCACAGCTTGCAGAAACATATTTGGAGACGATTGACGAGTATGTCCCAGAAACCTGCTCCCGAACTTATTGGCGGTTTACGATCGAGGAATGCCTACGTGGTGCAGGTGGGTGAACTGCGTCGAAAATCAATAATAAACAATGTTGCTGCACTGTGTGCCAGTGCTGCCAGAACAACAAATACATGAAAAATCTGGTGGCTGTGCCCTGCGATGTCGAATGCACCGGGTTTCCATCGTTCTGGTATCCGACTAACATAGAACCCAGCTCCTGCAGCATATAGAACAGCCATGGCTAACTCGTACCAGAAGGCTAAATAAATATCTGGATGTCCCCAGTAAAGGGCCACAGCATGTGCAGCGGGAATTATTCCTGAGAATCCCATGGAGAGAAATAAGGCAGCTCTGAAGAAACGGAAATGAGGGGCTGAGAGAGCGGGCGCGAGAAGAGTAATAACGGCAGCTATACCGAGCACCGATATCGAAGAAAGATAGAACACCCGAGGATAATAGTCGCAGAGAAAGACATAATAAATGGGAGCAAAAAAGGAACCGACTATCATCAAAGAAATGCCAGCGTAATCTAGGCGCCAGAAGAAAAGATTGAAACGTTTGGAATGGGAAGCGAGGAGGTGGGAGAGACTGCTACAAACCAAGCAACCCATGGCACCAGCTAAGAAAACGAACCATGGCCATCTTGGTAATTCCGTCGTTCTATCTGCTCTATCAACTAAGAAAACTGACTTTGAGACATACCTTGTTTCCTGCAAACGAACAACAAACAAATAATTCATTAGACTTTCTAATCATCTCTTCAGAATCCCCACAACGTTGTACATTATCAATGAACTAATATCATCACGAACGAGAATTAGACGACACTTTCCAGTTAGCAGGATGATCCCCATTTGTATTGATCACCATATCAGAGCTCAGAAGCACAGACGTCTTTTTTTTTTCTTTTTTTCTTTTTAAGTTTAACGTGGGGATGAGAATTCAAACTTTCAACTTTTTCGATCGAAGATATGTGTCTTAACCCACATACGCCTTAACACTAAACATTCAACATTTTTTTTTAATTAAAAAAAATATATAGTACTTCCTCAAACGAGAATAATTTATTGTTTGGCTGTAAGAATCTGATTTCAGTATAAAAAAGAAAGCAATAACGAAGCAAACCAAGGCAGGAAAATAGAAATATACAATTAAATTTTCCACTTGCTGTCATGCTAAGACGTGCAAATTTTTTCTTTCGGTGGCTGAGGAATGAATTAATTTTCCTATCTTCTGCCTCTTCCAATTGACACATTAATTATCGGTACACAGCTCATATTGAGTTTTCATGGCTCCACCAATATTTCTTTAGCTAGCATGTTCATTTGAATATGGATTTGGACGAAGTTATGTCCAAAATCACAAAATCTAGGCCACTGACATGTAATGTAACGTGCTCCAACACTCTTCCGCTCGATTCAATTCATTCATATCTCTTCTCCTTTTCTTTTCACAAGTTCTTTTTTTTTCTCTCTTTCTGTACTTTCATGATTGCGATAGCTTTTATTTAATTGTACGTATCATCGACATAAATCAATAAATAATTGTGGAGGACGCTGGAATTGGTTTTAACATCCAATCCAAACGTCTCTGACAAAACAGAGTAATGATTTAAAAAGAAACGAGGCTTACTGGAATAAAGCTCTCAGAGCCATTGACGTCCTTGTCCAGACCCATTGTCGTCCAAAACGGCACCGTAACTGTAGCTCTGGTCCATAAACCAAAAACAATCAATTGCTAAGCTAAGTAATAAGAACTACTAATCCTGATCGATATTCCATTGATTGGATCACAAAATTTCCCAATAATGAAGGGGAAAGGAAAAAGGAGGAAAAAATCTCCGGTGATGAGTTGGCGTACCTGGAGAAATTAGCGAGCAGAAAAGCTCCGAGCTCCGTTCTCTCCATTAGCGTCATCACAATCATTGCCCCAAATATCAAAAACCCTAACAAATGGCTGCTCAAATCAGACGCGAAACAATCATCATTCAGATTCAGCACACACACACAAATCGGCAAAGATCAACAAGTACCTACAAAATAAAATGGGAGTGAGAGTAGGGCATTTACGTCCAGATGTTCAGAGTCTCGTTGTGCCATGAAAATACACTGCAGAGAGCCTGTTTCAGAGGCCATTCGCACCGGTAATAGTCCAATATATACTCGTTGTCCTTAAGATACTCCGGCAAGTCCTTGTACTTCACCAATCGCCTTTCAAATGATCTCGTTTCGTTTTGCTTCTTCGTCCTCTTCCCCTTCACCTCCGCGTCCCGCCGATCGTCGCATTTTCTCTCCCCTCTCGTGCGATGACTGCTCATGATTTCCGTCCGTCCGATCTAACCTTCTTCAGTTTCTTCGAATTTCCGGCAAATTTTCGCCGGATCGGCGTTCTCCGGCAAGGGACGGGAAGAATTGTTCTCCTAAAATTCCCGATAGCTCCTATGTATTTATAAGCAATAACGACTTGGTTTAACCAACTAATTCTTTTTTCTTTTCTTTTCTTTTCTTTTTTTTTTCTTTTTCCTTCTTTTCTGAAGTTTTTGTAAATGAGTCAGGGCGCGTATGCTGTGTGCACGTTTCTATTTTTAGAAAAAGAACCAATTTCGAAGTTTGACAGCGTGGCATTTCAAAGTTGGTTGCACGATTTAAAATGAAAAAAGAGTTGTAGGGAGAAATATTCTGACTTTTGGCGTTTATTTAGGTGAGAGTAGATAGAACTGGCCGCTTCTGATCACCGCCCTTCGCCTTTTTCATTTGGTATCGTTTTGTCTTAAAAAGACACAGCTTAACCACGTGTTTGCTGGTCATGCAATTTACACGAGAGAGAGAAAATAAATAATTTATACAATTTTATTTTTCCTTCCAGAATTCGGATTGAAATTTGTTTTTTAGCATTCAATTCTAGGAAGAAAAAAAAAACAAATAATAAATTTCAACTGAATTTAGATTATGCAATTTAAAAAATGGTATATTAGTCCAGTGATATATAAAGATTAAAAAAATGTACATAAAATTATCTAAATGGATGGATGCAAATTTTAAGAAATTTGTTATATTTATAAAATTGTAATCTTTTTTTTTAAGGGTAATCTTATTGCTATGTTTGCAATTTTTATTAATTTTAAAAAGCTATCAATAAAAATATAATAAG
>JAOANK020000022.1:5888205-5913156 GCA_026257165.2 Telfairia occidentalis | reverse complement strand
TATTATTATTATTAAAAGCATATAAAAACATGTGTCGTGTATTAGTCCTTTTAGTTCAAGTGTTATTTATAATGTGTATTTAATATTAATCTCACATGTCGCATCATACAAACTTAAACTTATGTTTGAACTCGTATGTATGTATTATGAAGTTTGAAATTTGAATATGGTTGTTTATATTCGTCATAAAATGCACGACAAAATGACCACTAATGGGCATTTGAAAAAATCAATTTAAGCTTCAAAATAAAACAAGGTCAACGAGATTAAAACCAACACTATATTGAATAAAGAAATATTTTTTTGTTATATGTTAATTAACTAATTCGTCCAATATAACAATAGGCTCGTTCAGTAATTAGTTATATGAATTATATTTTACGAATTAGGAAAAATTAGGAATTGATGTACATGGAGAAAAATGTAGAAATTAAAATGTGTTGAATATAATGTTGGTAGCGACGCAAGAAGAAGCGGCCACAGCGTACGATATAGCGGCAATAGAGTACCGTGGACTTAACGCCGTCACCAATTTCGACCTGAGCCGTTACATAAAGTGGCTAAAACCAAGCAACGACGTCGCTTATGACGACAACAAAATCAAGCACGTGGATTCCATTCTCCCAAGCCCTAAGCAAGAACTTGACCTAGGTCTCTTCCACTCCGACCAGAATCAAATCAGCACAACGACCGATTCGGCAATTATTGAGGGACCAATTCCATTACCTCCGTCGTCGCACTCGCACCGATCGACGACCACGACGTCGGCTCTCGGCCTCCTGCTCCAATCTTCGAAGTTCAAGGAAATGATGGAGATGAATTCGGCGGCGGAGAGTCCGTCAACGCCGCCGTCGTCGGAGCAGCTCGAACGTCGGCGGTGTTTCTTTCCCGACGATGTACAGACGTTGTTTGCCTGCGATAGCTCCGGATCTTACTGCTATGGAGAAGCGGAGGAAGCGATTTTTAGCGATTTCAACTCTTTCGTACCGCCGCCGTTGTCGCATTACGATTTTGACAATTAGAGAAAAGGACCTGCTCTGTTCGGCGAAGGTAGGAGACGAGTGATCTGGAATATTCATTTTAGATTTAGAAAGAATACTTTTTAGCATTTGTTGATAATTATAAATAATTCTTTTATTTTGACCAAAAGTTTGTACTGATCCCTTATGGACAACACTCTCCACCTCCAAACTATATTGAACTTTGGACTAACTCTTTGGTATAAAATTTAGCTTAAATTCCAAATTTAGTCCCTGACTTTCAATTAGCTAAGTATTTAAACTTTCAATTATGTTTACCATATTTCTAAACTTTACAAAGTGTCTTATAAATCCTTAAAACTCTCACTTTTGTGTCGAATAATTTTGTATATCTTTTAATTTTGAATTTAATAGATCCTCAACTTAATCAATTAATTTTAAATTCATAAATTGATTCGCTAGATATAAACTTGCAATTTGTGGCCCGCCCCTAGCTCCAAATTGCAAAAACATGGGCGAGGATGGGGACTTAAAGTCCCTCAGAGGCCGATCGAGGATGGGAAATATATCCAGCATCCTGGGCCCATTTCCAACAATATCTAGTTTAAAAGATAGTTAGAAACCTCAACTTATTTTTTTTCAAAATCTTTTTAATTTCCATGCTTTTATACGAGTGATGTATAATGTGTTCATATTATCACCATTGATTATATTATTAATTATTAATTATACTTCAGTTGTTGTGTTGAGTTGAGTTTTATAAAAATTTAGACCCAAACCCCAATTCTTCGAGATGTAGATATGGATAACCTAAATAACCAATATTAAGTTATGAGAAATTAAACCTAATCAACCCATTAAAAGTGAGATGGGTTGGTTCGTTCTATCAAGTTGCAATTAGACAATTGGTATAAAACTCAAACAACTATCGTTAAGTTATGAACCCTAACCCAAACTAACACATTAAAATTGGGTTTGGTTGGTTCGGTTCCATAGGGTTGTGATCAAATTACACATTATAATTGTTATTTAAAATTATTTAACTTTCAAATATGTATTTAATTAAATATATTAGTAGAATTTGATTGCTTGAAAATGTTGAACAACTAACACATAATCCATACCATCTTTATTTTAGATTTAAAATGATTTTGAACTAGAAATTGGAAGGATCTTGAAGTATAAGTAAATATTAAGTTATTAATAAATTTATAAATCTTATAATTTTATGTTGTCGTGGGTTGAGTTGGATTGGTTCGGTTCAATATAGTAGACCCAAGAACCGAACCAACCTAATTGAGTTAGGAAAAAATGAATCAAATCTAACCAAAATTGATTTTCAATTGGGTTGAGTTGAGTTTTCGAGTTGTCGATTCTTTTGAACACCCATAGTTGCAATCAACATTCACATATTATAATTGTTAAGTAGAGACTTTTTTTTAGTTTAAAAAACATATGAGGTGGAAATTCGAATGCACGACCTTTTGGTCAGGGAGATATGTCTGAACTAATTGAATTATACTTGGCTTAATTGTTAAATAGAGTTATTTGGCTTTCAAATGTAATTTTGATTGAAGGTGTCGAGTAGGATTCAATTACTTTAATAAAACTAACATAGTCTGCACTACTTGTGTATGAGTTTAAAATTACATTAATTTGAGTTAGAAATAAAAATGATCTTGATGTGGAAGTAAATATTAACTTAATAGTAAATTTATAAAGCTTATATTATATATTATTATGAATTATGTTGGGTTTTATCGGTTTAATATAGTGAACCCCAAAACCAAACTAACCCAATCGAATTAAGAAAAATGAAAACTGATTCGATCGAAATTAGTTTTCAACTCAACCTAAATTGTTTGTATTGGGTTGGATTCCTCGAATTTTCAAATTGTGAGTTATTTTGAACAACGCTAAGTTATACATTAAAATAAATCAATAATAATAGAAACCATATGTCCTTTTTTTTTTCTTCGACTAATTATTTAATAATAAAGATCCACAACTCCAGTGCCTATATTAAAATGAAAGAAACTTGAAATAAACATTTTCAAAATTTAAATGGACAAGCAGGAAAATGGTAGAGAACAAAATTTATAAACCTTAAAAGATGTACCATGCTTTTGTTTTCAATGAATACTAATTGGCTAAAAGCTAATACAAACATAATTTAATTGATGAAGTCATTATACTTTTGGTTAAAAGTTAAAAATTTGTACTTATACCTTCATCTAACTTGAATTAAAAAAAATGCAATTACCAAAAAAAAAAGAATATATAATTATATATTTTTTTGCATTCAACAATGGTGAGATGGAAAAATCAAACTATCAATTATTAGAATAATAATAAATATCTTATTTATTTAGATAGATTCCGACTAGTACAAGACAGGTATATATTACATGTAGAATGCACTTTTCTAAAAGGAAAAAAAAAAAAAAGAATAGTAAATTCCGTGGTACAGAAAATGAAAAAGAATAGTAAATTATAGAGCGCCTTGTGGCTCTCGTCCGTGGTAGCGAATTTGTCCGCATCATGCACCAATCAGCAATTGCTCGTTCAACCTACGAAATTTTAAAATTCCCGCGTAAGCCATTTCTCTCCCCGCTCACTTTAGCTTATACAAAAAGCAACTTATCCAATTGTAAGACCGACCCGTCAAACACGTGGCCGATGGCAACTTCGTAAATCCACGCCGACATTTCGATCTTTATCGTAATTTCACCAGGCCTCTCCTCCGTGAATATATAGTTTAAGTTTTCCCGCCCAATTTATTCTCATCTACTTCACTCTCTGCTACTTTTTGTTTGCTTATTTTTCCCCAGAAAAATGCCTGATTTGGCAAATCTCTCACTCTCTCCATCTCTTACCCTCACTCGGTGCCCTAATCTCAAACCAGTTGTCGATCCTTCTCATCTGACCTCCACCTTCCTTTGCGATAAATCAGTACAATCTCTGCCCAGTGACTCTATTTGGGACCAGGGGTTTCAATGCCCTTTCCCCAACGACGATGAGGTCGGTGAAGGCTGTGGGGTTAGGGTTTCGAGGCGGAGCGGAGACGGGTTGGACCGATCTAGAAATTCCCATAGCGGGAAGAGTTTGGAAGACCATGTGAAATCTTGGGTTCAGAGAAAGCAAGAGTCCGGCGTTCCCCAGTCTCGGTGTTCATTTCCATTTCTTGAAGGCGCTCGGAAAATGGTGATTTCTCTACCTGTTTTCTTGTCTTTCATTAGGTTTTTCTGGTGGCTCCTTTTACATGCTGCAATCTTGGACCCGGTGGATTGGGCTTCTTGTACTTGATTTAGTGGTTAGCTTACATTTTGTAAGATGAATCAAATGCTTTCGTGCAAGTATGATGTTGGAGTAGTTCATTTTTTCTCGAGGAAATGAATTAAATGTAGCGCGTAGGAAGTTGTGTTTGAGTTGCTTTATGATGATAATTTATCCCTCAGTGATGTTAATTTTATCTCTAGGAAGTTCGGTGCCTTTACTTTCCCTTGTTATAAATAGACTTGTGGCTGCTAGTTGAAGATTCCAAACACGATGTTTGAACTGCAATCTAAAATTTTATGTCAATTAAATTGCTCTTTCTACTGTCTGCTCCAGGTCGAAAACGAATGCCTGTGTTGCCGTAGAAATATATTTCCCGGAGAGGAGGTCCAATGTACTATTCGGGGCTGTGAAGGAGTCTATCATGCAATATGTGCAAAGGAAAACTTGGGGTTCTCAGGTCACCGAAAGTTCAAGTGCCCCCAACATGTAATCTTATTCTATTCCCTGTTAAGCCACATCTTTTCTTTTCATAGTAGAACACAGACATAAACATTTTATTTTCCAAACAAAGCGCTCATTGTTTCCATTACAACACAGTCCTCGATTAGCTATAGCTACTTGTGCTTATTGACATTATTAGCCGACAGTTTGCTTGTTTTTTCTTTTTTTCTTCATAATTTCAATGCCTTTGATTAAATGACTACTAGGATCATGCTTAACATTTATCCAATTTGTTTAATATTTGTATAGTTTTATTGCACCTGGACGGGCTTTATCCATTGGAGATTTAAGAATGTCGATTGCATTTTCATGAACTTTTCCTTTGTCCCCTTTCTAGGGGACTAAAGCCAAATTGCTTCTTTAACAACAAACCCATATTTTTATTTTCTTAATCTCTGATATATACATTTGTTGAAGTATTGTCGTTTGAGATTGAGCTTTATTTCACTTTCACCTATTGAAATACTTATATTAACGTAATTATATTTAAATAATTAAACCGAATTGGTTAGAATTAATGTAAACTGGAACTAGTAAAATATTGGTTAAGAAGGTGCTGATCATTTAAGCAGTCAATGTATGTCTACGTCTATGAATATAATTGCTTTTAGTTGTTTGTTTGTATCTTTCTACCATGTTTGCATCGTCCTCTTGCTGTTGAAAAGGTTTCTATAATTTACGAGAATCACATTACATTCTATTAAATTGGGGCTATGAGTCTGATAAGCAAATTGATTTTTTATAATCAAACGTTGAATTGTTGTGTTTTCGGTAAACAGGAGTGCTTTATATGTAAACAAAGGCTACATTGGAAGTGCATACGCTGCACTATTGCATCGCATGATAAATGTGCACCATGGCCAGATAAAGTAATGCATTTAAAAAATCAACCTGGAAGAGCTATCTGCTGGAGGCATCCATCCGACTGGCGGGTGGACTTAAAGGTCAATTTTCTCTATCCTTTACCTCTAAAATTGTATTTGCTTATATCTCTTTGAAGCAGCGATCTCATGCCTAATGTCTAATGAATTTGATAGCTTTACTCGAGTATTCTACATGTTCGTCAGATGAATGCCCGTATTTAAAACTATAGCTTTTCTTCAGTTGTGAAATGTAATGAGCACTTTTTGCTTTTGAAGATAAAATTCTTGTACCATGGTACCTTGGCTATATGAATGAATGTCGTTTGCTCTTTGGAAATTCCATGTAAAATCATGTCTGCATAGGCGATTTCTTGTCTTTAATTATATTGTGCAATTCAATCTCCGGTAACTGGTAATTTCTGAAAGTTAATCCTGATATGTGGCTTCTTGTGATGTTTCATTTGTCAATCTTTATATCATCATATTAGCATTGTGACAATGTTTTTCATTCAGGTTTATATTGTCGTTTCAGCTCATTTTGATGATACTTTGCTTTAATGCCTATTTATCTGGCTAGTTAATCTTGTCTTCGACCTTTTTCTCTGCTTCTTTTTTCTTGTTGAAGTTTTACTTCTGCATCTGTATCTTTATTCTTTAGGCTGGCTGACAGGACTATTATATTTGTTGAATGGGCAGCATGCAGTGTCAACAAGTGACATAGAGGTTCGATTCAACTTTATTAGATTCTCTCACCCCCTCCCTGGTGAATGTGTCCAGTGTTCATTCTACATTTTGAATTTTCAAAGCACAAAACTAGAGATCATGCACTTCGTAATTTGAAATTTTCACTTGTTTTCAAGATGTTTCGACCAACATGAAATCCAGCACAATGTACACGGAGACTGATGCAATTTAGTATGCCTTTCAGTGATGACTCTGATTTTTAATTTAGTCGTGTCACTTTTTTTATTTGAGTTTTTATTTGAAGATTATTGGTTAAGGTAATTTATTGATTTTAATTAAAATATGTAATTAGTTGCTCTTGTCACCTTTTCCCGTTCTTTGAATAATGTAGTTTTAGATTGAATATACCTAAAATTTATAGAGAACATTATAAATATAGAATGTGCTTGCAGTTGAATCTAAATTTATACTGCTTAATGTTTTCACTCCCCAAACTTCTGGAGAAGAAAAAGGGGGTCTGTGATGCATCGCGTCATAAGTCACGTTCTGTATTCTTTTCTTTGTATCTCATGATATTTCTTTTTACTTCAAATTTAGGAGGTATTTTGTCGATTGCCTCTTCCCTATGTTGATGAGGAATTCCAGATTGACACTACATGGAAAGATACGGAGAAAAAGATGGAGCCGCCGCCATACACCCACATAAGGCGCAGTATCCTCTCGTATTGTTGGATATGTTTTAACTGTTATAGAAGTAAATCACTGATGATTCATAATATAGACATGGAAATGCGTGGTAATAATGATGAATAAATTTTTACCAAGCATTTTTGTATGACAAACGTTGTCTCCTCTGTTGTGGAGACGGCTTATGAATAGGTGTTTTTGGGAAGTTTTTCAAACTTCTTTAGGTTGCTAGTTGTTTGTTATATTGGTAGGTTTATTAAATTTCAGTAGGATAATCGTGCCATTTTTCTTAACTGAAATAAGATATTTATCTAGTAAAGAAAAAGCGGGATAGTGGTGGTGCTGATGGCCTTGGATGCACAAACTGTAAATCGGAATGCTCTGACGACTGTGTGTGCAGGTAGTCTTTAGATCTGCCTTTTATCCAAAACGATTAGTTATTGATGTCCAACAGATTGTGTTCGTTTATGATATGCTAGACACACTTGAGCAGAGTACATTTAATTGTGATTGATTTGCAAATTAATGCACTCTGCGCAACTATTTAACACCTTTAAAATTTTTATGATTTATGATATGCTTTATTTCTTCAAGTTTGAAATTTATTTTGGATGAATGAAGTGAAATTTATTAAATTACTTTCAGCAACCCAGCCTAGAAAATGGCCCACTCAGCATCTGATAACTGTAGATATATCTTGTTATTGATACCATCTTTTTTGCATCAGTTCATCTCTTCTGAATGATAGTCGTACAAATGTAATTTTCATCTCTGCTTAACTGTATGGGCATTGAATCAGCTGTGATTATGGCTTACTAGGGTTCAATGCATAAGCTGCTCTAAAGCTTGCCATTGCAGAGACACTTGTACGAATAGACCATTCCGTAAGGAGAAGAAGATAAAAATTGTCAAGGTAAGTTTGATAAATAGATCAAATTTCTCGAATTTTTTAGGTCTTCTATTCCTTTTATAAGAACTGTTTCATTTCTGGATGTATTCTATCTACTCATGTTGAGATTATTTAATTTATTTCTAAATTCCCTCTTTTTAAGAGTTATTTATCGATAAACTAATTTCAGACTGAACTTTGTGGCTGGGGTGTGGAGGCAGCTGAGTCTATTAGTAAAGGTGAATTTGTCATCGAGTATATTGGGGAAGGTAGTTCTTCTCGTTTTTCCTTGCATACAACATAATCAATTTATTGATGCTAGATAAATCTCTACTTGTATCTATATTGGTCTAATTAGGGAATCTCCGTCAAAATACATAAGTTTCCAAACTTTTTCCTTATCAAATTGTTTTAACATTCTTGAAAGACATAATGAAGACGAAGGAAATTCTCTCTTATTATTTTATCTCTGAGGCAACAATGGTATTAATTTAGAGATACTTTATAAATTTATTTAGAGATAAACTACGTCAATATAAGATATAAATAAAATAAATTCTAATTGGACCAAAATAATTACGAAAATCTTTGGAGGAAGAACTTTACGGAAAAACACTATCCCTTGTCTTGTCTGGAGTCTTCTTCTCATTCCTTTAGCCACAATAACCAATGATAGCTTTAAAATGCATTGGAACTAACCTTGGCCTTTCCTTTGAAATGAAAACCACACGAGAGGAAATGGAAAGGTCTTGCTGCACTGACTTAGGAAGAGCATGTCTAATGGTTAAGGTCTGAAAAGGCTTCCCCCAAATATGCTGGGTGAAAGGTCACTCTAGAAAGAAGTGATTTCTAGACATGAACAGTTTTCTTATAATATCTTCAGTTTGACCTTTATTTTAAATTTATGAGCAGAGAACATACTCTTTGAGAGTTGGGCATTGAGGAGTTCCATGAGAATGGAAGTTTTGTCTTGCTTTTCTTCAAATATCTTGTTAACTCGCTATGTTGTCTTGTTTTCAGTTATCAATGATGCTCTTTGTGAACAAAGGCTTTGGGACATGAAATATAAGGGCATGAAGAATTTCTACATGTGTGAAATTCGAAAAGACTTCACAATTGATGCAACTTACAAGGGAAATGCATCTCGCTTTTTAAACCACAGCTGTGATCCCAACTGTAGTCTTGAGAAGTGGTTAGTTGGTTTATCTTATGTGTTTGCAGGGTTTCTAAACAAGTTTGCATGTTTCATTTGTAGGAATTTGCTCTCTGTTAACAATTATATATGAAATTGCACAAATTGATAATTCACAATCATTTTGCTGCTGATGTCTACCTTTACAATAGTCATTTAAGTTGTTGCAGCATGCCATTATAATTGCTTCATCGACAAAGTTTGCTCTTTCTGTCACATCAATGATATTTATTGCACATTCATTGAAATTTTCCCTTTTCCATGTGACGGGAGGCCAAATTATAATTATAAAGGGAGCTGATTATGCCAGTACACTTATTTAAGTAACAATCACATCAGTCTTTAGTTATGTATGAGAACCTGCATATCATGAAACCATCCACATTTTCGTGTGTTGACTCTGGAGGGTTGGATGGTGTTGGACTTTTCGCACTTGCAGAGTGGTAGACCCTATTGTTTTTCAATACTGTAAATTAACTTTTCCGTATTGGATATTTTGCTTTCTCACGGCCGCTAAAAGACTTATCATCTTTATTCTGGAAGGTAAAAGATGATAATTATGTGGAGGCATGGCTTATATGTTAATATTCACGATATCTACGAAGTATTTGAAAAATTATGAAATTTATATGAAAAGAATTCTATATTCATATTAAATGTCCTAGTAAATTCCTATTCCGCCCTCCGGATTGCAAATTAATTTAAGAAAGGCGTGAATTGTAGGTCCCAATAGACTCGTCTTCCAAGTGTCAATTTATTATTTCATAGTAGCTTGTGAATTGCAATGATTTTTTAAAAGTAAAAATTGTAAGTATTGTCTCAAAGGTTGCCTTATCGTACAAATCCTAGATTCTCTGACTAATAACATTTGTTTTGATTTTTGAATAGGCAAGTTGAGGGGGAAACACGTGTTGGCGTGTTTGCTGCTCGGTCAATTGAGGCTGGAGAGCCATTAACATATGACTACAGGTACGGTTAAGTATGGTTTAAAGATTAATCATTACCTCTATTACGTATGACTTTTCTCTCTTATTTGCTTGATTGGAGCAAGGGGCACATGCATGAATATGAATATTTCCATGTATTTTATGTCAACCTGGATGTTTGGGACGTTCTGCGACTAGCTTTCAGTGATCGTTATTTTTAAGATTTAAACTCAAACTTTCTTCATTCAAGTTTTTCGCGAGCATAGGGAGATTTGAAACATAAAGTGTAATGTGCATTGTCCTACCGAAAACTGACTATTAATCTGTAGTGAGAGTTCAGAATTTCGTTTCTGTTAATTTGCTTTATACCTTGTTTCTTCATGCTGCTGCCACGATTTGGCACCATCATTCTAGCCTTTTGGAGGATGATAGGGAAGTTATTGGCTTCTTTGGCAGACACTGCCCATGTTTGCTGTAAGAATATATTTAGAATGGTCTAGCAGCAAGGAAATCCGTTGCGTCATTTCTCCTGGTATTGAAAATTTAACATTTTGGGGGACATTATATAATTAGAACTGTAAATTGATCTGCTTGCTTACCAGTTACGTTTCGTTAGAAATCTTTACTTTTGTTTTTTGGCTGATGAAACTTGGCCAGCCTTTTCAAATTTTGGGTTTGGATGAATGCCTAAGTTGCATCTGATACTGAACAAAGTGATTTTTCGTCATGAAGATTTGTGCAGTTTGGACCTGAGGTGAAATGCCATTGTGGTGCTCTAAACTGCCAACGCTACCTTGGAACCAAAAAGAGGATAAGTGCCATAGACCTCTTCTGGGGTACTAAGCGTAGGAGAACGACAGCAGCTCGCATAACTGGTATTACTGTATGATTCGTATTAACTAGTGTAGTTGGGTCAATATTACTGTACATTATTACTCTTGATATTGGGCCAACACGCAAGAAGAATAGGAGCAATATAAGTACAAATACCATTTGTTTGCAATGCTATTAAATTCTTTGAAATTCAACAAACCATTGTGAAGTTCTCCAGAATTTTCCTGTCGGAGAACGTTGATATTGAGGAATACGTGTAATTGACTTACCCAAATGGTCTGAAGAGATCAAAGAATTCTTTTGTAGGACCGAACGTTGACTGTTGTTACTCATGGGATATGATTTGATGAGTGAAATTCAGTAAAAGTATTCATTTAATAACCATTATGTATTTAGATTTATATTCTTAGAAGTTACTCTTGTATGCTAAAAATGTAACTAAATCCTGACCGCACTTGGATTTGTTAAAAAATATGGCACTTTCTGTTTCTATATGTATCCTGTGATTGGATCTGTGATTCCAGATTAGAATAATTAAGGATTCCCCATCCTATAATCTGATTCTATATGTATCCTGTGATTGGATTTATAATTCCAAATTAGAATGAACAAGGCTTCCCCATCCAAGTTAACATGTTTTAAAGATGTGGTTCGACAAAAGATTCATGCCAACCAGCAATTTTATTTTGAGATTCCATGTGGTTACAATTAAAAAGTAGATTCTATTAATCTTCCTTTGAGAAACTTCTTGCAGATCTTCTCCCACCACTTCGTATCTGGTTCTGCCTCTTGCAATCCCCTCTTTGCATCTTCAGCAAATTCCCTCTTCAATGAAAAAGAAACCCCGAGCTTCAACCAGAAGTTAAGAGGTACAAAAAGAGATGAAACTGTAATTGTTTGTGGATAAGTTGAGATTAGGAACACTGACCTGTATGGAGTGATAATTGAGGAGGCGATCCACGAAACTGTAGATAATGTCCTTAGAATACTCAGGGTGGCCTTGAATGCCTAGAATATGGTCTCCAATGGCAAAGATCTCGACGCCTGTCTTCTCTGAGAAGCCTATGACTTGAGCTCCAAAAGGTATTTCCCAAACTTCATCTTGATGGCACTCAATTATGGACAGACTGCTTGGCATTTCACCCATCTCTTCCACAAACCTCCACTCTGAACTCTCCATTATTTGCACTTTTCTCACCCCTATATCCCACCCTGTCTCAGCCCTCCCAACTTTCCCTCCCAATGCCCTACATAACACCTGTTACAATCAAACAAAATTCAACCTTTCAATACAATATCAAATAAAATTTTTATGTAGCCTATATATATATATATACACACATACATTTACCTGATGACCAAAACAAATGCCAAGAAGCTTCTTCTCCATGGCGTCAAGGGTCTGCAAAAGGAAACAGAGATCCAAAATCCAGGAGTCATTGGCATAAGCATCGTGGGGGCTTCCACTGATGATAAAACCTTCATAGTTTTGAAGGTCATTCATGGCGGGAAACTCTCCTTCCACCACCATAAACAAATCCCAATTTTCTCCTTCTTCTCCAAAAGCTGCAATGAACATACTGAAATACCCTCCATACACATTCTTTGCATATTCTGAGTCCTGCACTGCCTGCAACAGTGCGTATCTTTTTCCACCACCCTCAGCTCTTAACTCCACCATTATTATAATTATGATACTACTTTGAGCTTCTTGGGAAATGCTTTAAAGCCCTCTCTTGTTGGCTTTTTGGGACAACCAGATGCTCCACTATATAGAAAAAGCTTGAGTATCCTATCCACTGAAACGGCTGAAAATAATGAGCTTCCAGATGAAGATATTACCACCTGGTCCTTCACCTTTAAAAGCCATAAGAATAACAGTCCCATTATACCAACTTATTAAATACGTGGATCATTATCATTTTTCCTTTTTCTTAAGGAAAGTATCTTGCAGAAATCATGGCTGGTCGGCTGTTTTTTTTCTTAATTATTTTTTAGTCATCAAGAACTGCAACTATCATGTCCTTAGCCTTTCCCAGAGATGGAATTAAGCGAATGTAAACCAGTTTCGGTGAAGGTCTTCAAATGATTCATTTTTTAGTGGGAATATTTCGAGTTATTTTCTGTTAGATTATCAGATTATAACGTTTACACTTGATATATTTATTCTTTTATTCGATTTCATTTAAGGTCGGATCATGAACAATGTAAAAATTTTGTTCGGTTGGTTGGTTGTTGGTTGATATTCAAAAATGTGTTTTCAAGGGATAGATTGGATTTTATTTATTTATTATTATTTTTTTTTTTAAGAATTGAGTTTGGTTCTTAAGTAGTAAAAATGATGAGGGGACCAAATGTAGCATATATAATAGTTAAATGTATGATTTAAAGAACATAAAAGTTGTTTTTTTAGTTTAACAACATGGGGGTGTGAATTTGAACCCATAACTTTTTGGTCCAAAAGTTACATTTTAACTAGTTGAGCTGTATTCAGGCAGGTAAAAAAAAAAAAAAAAGTTAAAAGTATCGTTTGTCTTTAAGGCATAATCTTCGACTAAAAGGGTTTGAAGTTCGAAATTCCATTTCTACTTGTTCAAAACAAAGTTTTATATTTATCCCATGTGTTTTAATAAGTTTCAAATTCAATCTTTACATCCAAAGTCAAAAACTTAAAATATATATATATTACTTAGAGATCGAAATTAAAAAAATATGTTTTTAATCAATTGAGTTATGTTTTATTTGGTTAGAAAAATAGAGTTAAACATTTAAAAGAAAGAGATATGCATAACAACTTGAAGGAAATGCATTACATCATTTTTAGGTAGGGCGTTTCACGATTAAGGTACTGAATTTAAAAGTCAAGTTTGGAAAATTAAAATAAAACTTTTAAAAGAACAATTAAAAAAAAAAAATTGCAGGTGGGAATTACAATCGAACAAGAAGGTTCCTTATTCCCAAGTTCCAACACTAGAATGAAACACGTTGGGTTTTGTGAAATAGATTCTTTAGTGAAAACATCGCACAAATTGCAGGCAGCTGCTACTTGGGAGCCGGCCTAGCACACACCAAATTAGAAAACAGAAAAAGGTTCCTTCATTTTGGCATCTTTAAAAGGGAAACCAATCGGGTCGGGACCAACACAATTAAACCCTAATTCCAAAGAACAAGACTTACAAAGCATCTAGGTTCATAAATTTCCTTTTCCTTTTTTTTTTTTGGGTACCAAACAAAAATGTTGAAGCTGAAATGGAAGTCGGTATTTTATTTATTTGTTTACTTTTTTGTTATCAATCAATCCAAAGAAAAAAAGGGCCTTTCGTGTGTGATTAATTGCAGCTAATTATTGCATATGTTCTGCCCTTTTTTGGCTAGCTTTAAGGTTTGTGGATGATTTATTCAATACTCGTTAAAATTTATTTTGTTCTTTGTTATCCAAGAATTGATATAGAATTTTAGGCACAAAGAGGACAATTTGCCATTACTCCAAGTCAAGATAGTTTGTTAGGACAAATGGCCCTCGTTATGGTCTTATCAAGTTCCTATTCATATTGAGGTAATTGGGAGTTGTTCCAATGTTTTAGTGGCCTGTGTATACTATTCAATAAATAATTTATTGTGATCTTATTCGATTGTCTAAACAACACTATTTTAATTTTCACGTAAGACACTAATATTACTTTTGTTGTTATCGAGTAGAGATGTGTTGTCATATCTAAATCGATGTATCTTAGACTAAACATAAACCAAATAGATGTCCTTTTAAAGAATCTTTCATGTGGCTTGAACACCATATATTAGGCAAATGATTTCAAGGCCATTCATCTAAAGATGAAGATATCAAATAGATGACAAATTAGAGCTTGTACAAAAATTAAAACTTTGTAATTATTAAATAAGATTTAATAAAATAATAAATATTGAATAATGTTTAATAAACAAAGAATTCTATTCAATAAAATAATTTATCCTGACAAATAAAATATGATATTGAATATATTGAATATATTCTATATGACTAATTTCATACATATTTTTTTTGGAAAAAAAAATTGCATAAGTAATTAAATTGATAAAAAGTGTGACAAATTTGAGACATAAACTATTTCACATATATGATTAATTATTGACTTCAAGTTTTAGTAGTTATTGAATTAGATTATATTTTTCAAACTGACCATAGCTCGACTGGCGAAGATATCTCTTCGACCAAAAAATCGTGAATTCAAATATTTATCTCTCACACATTGTTGAACTAAAAAAAATCATATTCAATCATTTTTAAGTGCACGTCATTGACTATCCCATAAGAACTTAAAACTACTTGCCATGCATAAAAAGTCTTAAATAAATTCTCTCCATTTCTGATTTTTACTTTTGTTTTTTACGGTTAAATTCTTGAAATCAAGTTCTGCGTCAGATGGTAAAGCCCAAGTGAAATAATCGGCCCACAATCGGTTGCATCCTAATTGCTGACAATTGGGCCCAGTACAGGGGGTCACTGAGCCCATTCATAGAACAGGGCTGGGTCATTTCAAATGACCATTCTAGAGGTCGAGTTGGGCCTGACTATCCATTATCTATCCTTCTGTACAATAAAAGTCTAATATTATACAAATAACAACTCTAAAAATTATTAAAATATGGCCACAAGTAGAAAGTTCAATGAATACAAGTCAATCATCGACTTTGTTTTTTTTTTTTTTTGACATATATGAAAAGAAAGCAAAAAACTAGAAGACACTCTATTATTAAATTTAAGGCAACTAATGATTCATAGTTTTTTTGGAGAAAGAAAAGTTATTACTGCAATGAATTCGATGGGTAGTCTACTGAATTTTGTAATGACTTATTTTTGAACAAAATGGGACTAAAACTTTATATAAATGAAAGAAAAAAAAAAAAGAAGAAGCTTTTTTACATATGAGATTAGGAGAGAAGATTGGAAAGATTTGTTGGGCCCATAAAATTCGAAGGAAGTAATCGTTTTGCCGTTTGAGAGAAAGAGAGGTAAAAGAAAAGGGAGCTGGAATCTGGCTTTCTGCTCCACTAATCCAACTTAAAAACAGTCCCTCTTTCCAATCCTCTTTGAAAAAAGTTGTGTTTTTGCTTTCTTTTCTTCTTTTTACCCTTATTCGTAAGTTGCAAAGACGAACCCCCCCTTTATTCTCTTTGTTCTTTTCTTCCCTCTTCCAAAACTACCCTTCCCCCACCCCCAAAAAAAAAAAAAAAGGATCATATAAATTAAACTATTTAGACACTGTGATAAAAATTGGTCCGCCAGTAGCCATTTAGGTCTGTGGCAAAGCAAAGACAGCAAACAGCTAGCGTTTAGGCCAAGGATCGTGCTTTATTTTTTGGAACTTGAAATTAGTAAATTAGGACAATATTACAATATAATAATAATATGTGTGGGACAAAGTCAAAGAATGGGGTTGTTTGTCATAAAAAACAGCTAAAATCTTAGTACTTTGACTCCATTTCAATCATTTTTTTAATCATTTAAATTATTGTCTCTAAGTCTTAGGGTCCACATTCACCGCAAAAGCAATGTAAGATGAGGACCCGACCAACCCAAAATAAAAAAAGTTGGTTTTATTATTTTTATTTTTTTTTTCCATCCCCTAAAGCTTTTACAAATGGTGACAATCACGTCCCTCTGTCTTCTCGATTACCCACTTTTGAAATTTGGAAACTGACAGAAATAAATCGGTTGAAATCTGTTTATACATTGCAGAAAATTAAAAGAGATTTTGGAATGGATGGAAAATTGGAATGGGAAGTGTTGCCGTCTCAATTAATGCTGTTCAGATTAGATCAGTTCCTTTGGAAAATTTTCATAAAAGTCTTTCCTTTCTCCAAATTTATTTCAAAATAAAAATTTTAGCTGCCTTATTTATTATCATAGTCATATATATATATATATATATATATATAGGACACGTGTACGACTCCAAAGTGGGACACCACATTGGCAATAATGGAGATCTGAATGGTGGTAGATTGAGCAATGATCGTCTTTATAAATGAATCTAATTCAGCGCCTCTAATATATGGCTAAGGGCTTATGCCTTTTTGGCTTCAAATGGTTAAATTCTTGAGTTTCTTCCATTGTTTTTTTAGGATGTACATGGAGAATAAATTCACTGTCTCGCACTACGCCACTTAAATTCTTTTCATGCTCATGTCACGTCAAAGTATTGCATAGGAAAAATTTTGTAAAATTTCATCTGATCCCAACTGTAATAATAAAAAAGAAAAAGTTACGGGGCGGTGAAAAATTCATATATTATGGTGGATTGGTATGAGGGTCCACTTTCTCTCTAGTTGATGGTGTGCCATATTTTTGTAATTGAATTTGACTAATTAAAGGAAAAATCAATGAATTTAGTAAACAAAATGTAACTTGTATTCATGTTCAGGATTCAACATTCGAGAAATTTGGCAATGGCGGTCTCCACAGGCGTATTTTTACAGAATCTATTCTTAAAGAAACTTTATTTCACTTCTAATTCCATTTTTTTTCATTTGGAAAAGTCATTATCAGGTGGCTATTTTTCATTGTTCGTAATTAGCTTCACCATTTTGGTTCGGACAATGGGTTGTTTTCTTTTCTCAAAATTCGAGCAAAGAGAATCTTTACTTTGGTTTTAAAAGAAAAGTTTTATTTTATTCCTTTTAAAAATAAGAAGGTATTTTGTTCTAGAAATTGAAAGGAGAGTCTTCTTTTCCTTCTCAAAAGGAGAGTATTCTTCTGATACACATACCCTTTTAGCATTTTGTTGGTGAAATTATCCCCAGAAGAGTAAATAGAAAAACAATCAATAGTTCAGCCACATAATTGGAAAATTCCAAAATATAAACGTAATTAAATTAAATAGATATAATATACTCAAAGAAATTAAGTAGAGTAACCCTAATTTGAGTAGGTTTATGAAAGACAAAGAACACTATACATGGTTACGAGCCCCACAAAAAAGGAGTAATTTTTTTTTTTACAGAAAGAGTCAAAATCAAAAGGCTCCTTGAAGAAGGAGGCTAAATATGGGTGTATTTAGTTTAGGCAGTAGCCAAAGGTAAAAAGGCTAAAGCTACCAACTTTGTTTTAACCCAACAATTCTTCAGCTCAGCCGAATGTCCTTCCTTACTCCTTTGTTCTATTTCTGTTTCTGTTTGTAGGGTTTTGGTGTCGGTCTCGATGTGGTGCTCTACTCAGCCTCGGCCTTGCTGCTTGTTTCATCAAATTCATTGCTTTTTTTTTTTTTTTGAACCCTTAAATTTTGCCACCAAACAAAACAAGGTTCCCCTGTTTAATGCTTCTTGGGTTCAGCTGTGATTTCACATATTGACCAAGGGTAAACAGGGAAATGGTAAATTAACATACGGTGATTGCGCAAATCTAGCTAATCTGGTCTTCTGAAACAAAGCGAGGGCAGAAGGGAAAAAAGAAAAAGAAAAAAAGGGGTTTTGGAAGAGAGGGAGAAAAAATTTGGCATAAATACACGGGTTTTGCCATTCCCATACCAGTTACCACTCACTCATCCCATTGTTCAAACCGTACGTACAATTATTTATTTATTTTTTTACAGAGACAACACTTTCCCTTGTGTTCAGCTTCAGATGGATGGTTACTTGGCTTCGTTTTGTTTGGACAGACAGAAAGAACTCAGAGACGACGCAGAACACTCTCACCACCACCATAATCCCAATTTCTTTCCCCTCTTTCTCTTCAATGGTGGAAACTCTAAAACCCCCTCGTTAAAAGCAGCTGCTTCCAACAAAAATTAGTAGAAGAAGAAGAATACCAAAAAAAAAAAAAAAAAAAAACCCAACACCCATGTTCCCATTTCCCTAATTTCTCTCTTGTTAGGTTTAGATTCTTTTGTTTTGTTGTATTTTTGACCGATATGAACCCACAAACCCATAAAGTTTGCTCCTTTTTCCATTTGCTAGAACCCGTTTTGCCTCTGCTTCAAATGCGTGTCACTGCGGTAATCCGGGTCGAGGCGGAGCTGACGACGGCGACGGAATATGGTCGGAGCTGTGTCCGGTTCGTTCTAAACATAATGGGTATGAGGAAGAAGCTAATGGTATTTATGGAAAGATTGCTGTTTTGTGATTACTTTTTTGTGCTTGGTTGAAAATCAGATTATTCTCGGTGGGTGATATTGGCGGGGACGGCTCAATCTCTGGTTTTTATTATGATATTTTACTCTCTTCTCTTATCTTTTCGCTCAAATACATTTTGAAATAAATAATTTTATGTCGATACAAGGAATGTTTCTGTAAATTTTCCCAAGACCTGTGTTCGTTCAAGGGCCTGTAGTGTTAAAGCTTGGGATTTTCTTGTTTCTTCTCCTCTCTTCTCTCTATGTAGCTGCACCAATTAGCTAGTTTGTTGTTTTAGGTTTTTTTTCTTCTTTTTTTTTCCTGGATTTTGAGGCAAACCCCTCAGAATCCCATCATTCAGTGAATGAATGGTGGGAGAGCATTAAATTAAGAGTCTCTTATTAGGCAGCCACTTGAATGTCTTCTCTTACTGTTCTATTACAATTTCAAATGCAAGAAAATGTCAGAATTTTGCCTTCTCTCTGTGTCTGTCTGTCTGTCTGCTTCATAGATTAATGATTTTTCCTCGAGAAGTGTGAGATTTGACAATTCATATTCAAGTTGTTGCAGGAAAGAACTGTACACATTATTCATTAGACCATATGATAATGGGTAAGAATAGAATGTTGGGTGGAAAATTTTGTCCTAATCAATGTAATTTTGTTGTATTTGGGAATGTAAATTTGTAAATTCTCAAGTCTGAACTTGAAAGGAGGACATGTTTATAGATTGTTTAGATCATTTGTTTAAGGAAAAAGGGAAGAGGGTGGGTGTGTTGTCCTTTGTTGAGGGCAAAAATTGAAGGGAAAAGTTAAAAAAAAGAACAGTGGGATAAGCGAAGACAAAAAAAAAAAAAAAAGAAGAAGAAGAAGAGTGTATGATGAGGCACTGAGTGTTTTCATGGAAGCGTCTTATCAGTTGTGTGTCACCTGCGACGGCCTCAAGCCACTGGTGGGGACTTTTTCGGTATTTTACTTTTTGTATTTTCGGAAATTATGGGGTTTTGGTGGAAATCCCAACCGCATTCTCATTTGTGGGGTTGTCCCATTCAACCTCCCATCACTTTTCTAAAAGGTTGGCGATGGATAGTTTTTAACGTTTGAGTGTTTATTTAAAAATTCTCAATTTACTCTCTCCAAGTTTCATTTTCATATTTAATTTATTCATATGTGAATGTTAAAATTTGGTGTTGTGACGAGAGATTGACTTAACATGATAATTAGTGAATTGACAAAAATTTTAAATGAGTAATTGTGCTAAATAAGAGAAGAAATGATGATGTTCTTACTAATTTCTAAGCAATTTTAAAACTTTAATTTTCTCTCTTTGGTGGTGGTCTAATATCCTATTTGTATAACCTTATCGTCCCTCAATTTTAATATTCACTAATTGTGATGATATAGTTAAAAAAAAATTATATTAAAACTGCTTGAATAATAGAAATTATTAAAGTGAAACTTTATAAATAATAGGAATTCTTTGAAAAAATACACAAACATTGAGGATTAGTCTTTATTCTTAATATTAATTGGAAAGATTTACTCGTCCTATTCCCTAATCAAAGACAAAATTTATAATGCAAATGATGCAATGAAGTGCGTTTCATTTTGGGCATTTTTCTACTCGGTTAATTTTATGAATTTGTGTATATATATATGTGGGGTTAAATAGGAGGCAAGGGTAATTTTTATATGAACTTTAGTTCTTGTGTCTTTCATTGATATTATATGTTTATTAGATAATTTTTGTTAGGTTGGTGTAATGTGACAAATGACTGGACTAATTAATACGAGTGAATTTTTAGTACTACATTACTATGAAAAATTTGTGTACCACTCTCGTGTATTTTTCAATTATGTCAAAAGTATTTAAACATAAACGTGGATCTATAAAACAACCTAATTTATCAATGATTGACGTGGCTAAATATTAATGAAGTGAATATGTATGAGTACTAAGAGTTTCGCTATATCATACCACACATTGATGATATTATGAACATTAGCATAGTTGGACTGGTTAAGGTATATATCATCGACTAAAAGATTGAATGTTTGAATATCCACCTCATATGTTGTTCAATAACTAAACAAATGTAATTATTGAAATCATTTAGAGTCGAAATACTGTATGGACATAACCTTTTTTTTTTTTTTTTTAATGGAACAAACTAAACATCTTTTGTTTTAAATGCAAATTTTAGTGATATTTTTAGATACGAACTTGAACGTAACTCAATGATTAAGAAAGGTTGAAAGTTCAAACTAAACAAGTAAACATTCTTTATAGGTTGAAAGTTCAAATCCCTATTTCTACATTTGTAGTGTTATATTCTAATAAATAAGTAAAATGGTTTGCCTTTAAATGTGCACGAGAATAGATCGTGTCGATAATTTTTTAAATATATCTATTATACATATTTTTAGTAAATAATTAAAAAATTGAAGCTTTTAATTTTATATAGCAGTTGAAATATTAATGAAAAATTTGAACTCACGACTTTTAAGGAATAATATTAATGTACTATTAGAGAAGGTTATTAATACATTGACCGATCGAGCTATCTGGTAAAATTTTAAATATATATATTGTAGTTTAAATTCTCACAAAGACACCAATAACATACTATCTCAGACTTAAACTAAAGGGATAAAACCAAATTAGATCTAAAATCAAAGCAGTAGAGATAAGGAAAGAGAAATGAGACCAAGTTTATAGTGGTTCGATCCAAAGAAATGATCTATATCCACTTAGCCAATTTCATTAGCATTCAAACAACAACTTACACATGATGAAGGAGATTACAACTTACACGAGCAACATATATAATTATGGACTTCCAGCTAAATTACACAGCATTGCCCTATCCCTCTCAGATTCTTCACAAGTGCACAACACTTTTCTCATAGAGATAATTTTCTCTGCTCACCAATCTCTCTCTACAATTCATCACACTCACACGCTCCTCTCAATCTCACCTCTTCCCCTGCTTCTCCCTCGAACCAGCGTTAGTAAAACTCTCAAATTCTACGGGAGACTCATTGAGATGTAGTGTAATTAGCTTGCCACACCAGCATGACTATCATATATATATATATATATATATCAATTTTTTTTTATGTTTAGCGAGTACTCAAATTTTGTTTAATAAATTACATTGCAAATAAAAAATGACAAAATTGTGAATAATATACAATCCTTTAAGATGGAAAACAATTAAAAATAAAATCATTTCCAGAGATATGATTAATTTTGGTTGTCTGAAAATAGAAAATGTTTCTTTTAGTTATATTTTCTAGGCCAAAAAAAGTTTCGTCTAGATTTATTACGGAGTAGAGAGTCGGGAGAGAGAGAGGGTGGGGGGAGGATCCAAAAGATAAAGATTCTCTATGGCCCATTTCATGGGCTGGATCCCGGGTCTTAACTTTCAAATGCTTGAACTATGGGCCTGAGACTATGGCCCAACTTCTCTTTGTTTCGACTTGGAGTCAGTTGGTCCATACCATTCACCTCTGTTTGCTGAATCATGAACACAACCACTAGTTAAAATAGTTATAACATAATTATCATATAATAACTTATTGATAATTATTTTTTAAATAAAAAATGGTTGATTAATTAATAACAATTCAAGACTTACTATCATAGTATATAAATAGTATATAAATTTCATAATTTTTTTCAATAAAATTTGATGCCATAGTATGAGCCGAATATTAGACGACAGAGAAAAGAAGACTGTTGGGCCCAAAATGGTGAAAGGCGAAGGGCTTTTTTGGTGAAAGTTACCGCCTCCTCTCCAAATTTTCAAGAAGTTGCCAGATTTTTGTTTTTTTTTTTTAATTTATTTTTTGTCAACTCACTAAAAAGATCGTATAGTTGAAAAATGTTAAACATAAGTGATTAAAATAATTTTTTTAAAAAACAATAGAGACTAAATTGGGTAAGGCTTTAAATATTAGGGACTGGAACTATATGTTTTAGGAACCTAATCGGTCTTGATACCATTAAATGGTAATAATAATAAATATAAAAAAAAGAAGTAACACTAACAGGCAATTAATGTGGGCCCCCAAAAGCTGAGGAAGGGTGAGGCACGGGTGCGTCGCTTTAACTTTATTATCTCTATCTTTGTGTAGGAAAAAGAAAAAAAGAAAAAAAGAAAAAAAGAAAAAAACAAATACGAAGAAGAAAAGAAAAAGGTGTAGAAAGAAGGGATAAAATAAAACCCACAAAAAGAGAGATTTCCCGCTTATTAATAAATAAAATTTAGAAGAGGCTTTTGTCATGTATCGCCAATGCTGGCTTTTGTTTTGGCAACTTTATAAAAAGAAATAAAAAAGCAACCAAACGTGGAAGCATCAATTCCAATTCCAACCGCACCACCACACAATAAACGCAATCCAACGAAGATTATGGATTCTGGGATTCTCCAATATAATGTCTTTCATTTTTTATTAAACACGATCACATTTAGCTTTATTATTAGTTGGATTAAAGTATAGAGTCATCAATTTCTTAATCTCATAGTTAATCTCGTGTTATTATCTAATTAATAAGTAAGTTTGTTCAATCCAAAACCACAACAATAAAAAGAACCTTTTACCTTAGCCTGTAGGGCTCTACTCTACAACCACCATGAGCATGGAAACTTCAGGATGTGGTGGTTGGAATTTTATTTTGAATGACTTAAAAAGTATATGAAGCCACTTTTATGTTGAGATTTTAGGGTTTTGTTTTTACACTCTTTTTTATGGGAAGTTATGTCATGTGTGTTCTGTTACCATCAAGAGACTATTTTTATTAGAACTAAAAACAAAGCCATTCAGGAATATATTTTTAGTTAAAATACTATTTTAATGCCTATCTTATGAATTTTTTTTTTCTATTTTAGTATTTTACTTTCAAAAGTTTAAATTTAGTTTTTGTTCTTTCAATGAAACTTAAAATTAATCTCCACCATTAGTTTATGGTTAAATTTGCTAAAAATAAATTATATAATAACGATGTATTCATAAGTTTTTTATAAGGGGTGGATAAAATTTTGTTTTGATATATATAATCTTTCAATTTAAAAAATTTTGGGAGAGAGGAAACAGACAAAATATCTTAAAATTTTTTACTTTACTATACAATTTTTTTTTTAACATTTAAGACGATCCAGAAGAGAGCAATTGTCAGATCGAGCATAGCTCAATTGGTTAAGATGTATTTCCTTGACCCCTTTCTTTCTTTAATATCCCTATAAGTCTTTCTTCTGTAAATTTGAGAAACATATTTCAGATTGTAACTTTTCTTTGATGCAAATTATTATTATTATTCTTATTTAAGCTAGATGAAAATTAACTTCAAACCAATGTGGACTGATTTTGATATTTATTAAAAATAAATCAACTAAATTTGTACCGCGAAAATATCTATTTAAAATTTTAATATACAAAGTGTAAGATTAAAATAACTTTAAATCTTATGCCAATAAAAATAACTGTCTTTCACTTATATACTACAAATCTTCTGGTTCGTATTAAATTAGAAGGCTTATGCAATCCATTTTGGTAGGAGGTGAGCTCGGCCGTCGTACCGGCCTAACAATGGAGCCGTGGGAAGATGGGCCAAAGGGCGTCACCTAACCAGCCCAAGATTGATAACGGCTCGAAGCTGGCCAATGGATTCGTTTGGGTTGGGCCCATGAAGGCCATTTTGTAGGGGTCCACGAGTAGGGGAAGTTGTTTGGATCTCATGTTCCTATTCCTTGGTGGAACCCTCGTAAGGTAGTTTTGGGAAAATCTACGGATTGGGTGGGGTCGACACAGTTCCCTCGCCACTCCTTTATTTAAAGAGATGATTTCACTCATGAATGGTAAGATAATTTATTCTGATTAGCCAAAATTCTACATCAACAGATTTCAATAGTCTTTTTACTAGTGCAGTGTATTCCAATGCCACATAACTTGGCTTGGTCTTCAATTCAAGCCCGTAACTTTGGCAGTTCTCTGCAAATAAAAAA
>JAOANK020000022.1:5861763-5873763 GCA_026257165.2 Telfairia occidentalis | reverse complement strand
TTATTTGTGAAGGAAAAGAATGGTACCATGAGAATGTGTATCGATTATAGGCAGTGAACAAGGTGACGATACATAATAAGTATCACTTGCCTGGAATAGAAGACTTGTGTGATGGGTTTAAGAATGTCTTCATATTTTCACAAATTGATTTACGATCAGGGTATCATCAACTAAAAAATTAAGAAGACAGTTGTGCCAAGACTGCGTATAGAACTCGATATGAATGTTGTGTGTTTTTGGTCATGTCATTTAGATTGACTAATGTGTCACAGTTTTTATGGATTTTATGAATACGGTGTTTCATCTTTATTTGGATAAATTTGTGATTGTGTTTGTTGATGACATTTTGGTGTACTCTAAAAGTAGAGATGAGCATGTGGAGCATCTCAAAGAAGTATTACAGACACTATATGATAAGAAATTGTATGCCAAATCCAGCAGGTGTACATTTTTGGCCAGTGCAAGTTATATTCTTAGTCATGTTATCTCTACCCATGGAATATTTGTAGATCTTCAAAAGATGGAAGCAATGGTTAAATGGGAGCAACTCAAGTCGGTTACTGAGATTCAAAGTTTTTTAGGATTAACTGGCTATTATGGTTGTTTTGTTGAAGGGTTCTTTGAGCTAGCATTTCCATTAACTAGCCTGATTGGAATGAATGCAAAGTTTGCATAGATAGATAAGTGTGAGCAAAGTTCCAGGAACTGAAAAAAAAAAAATGGTTTTGCTCAAATACTTACACTTCCAACATCTGGTGAGAAGTTTGTTATTTACAGTGACGTTAACTATCGCGTGTGTGCTAATATAGCATGAGGAAGTAATAGCTTATACATCAAGACAATTAAAAGAACATGAGCATAATCATTCAACCCATGATTTAGAGCTTGCTGCGGTAATGTTAGCCTTATGGATCGGACGACACTATTTATATGAGGAGAAATGTCACATATATTGGTATATACAGATCATAAGAGTTTAAAGTATATATTTGATCAGAAGGGACTAAACTTACGCCAAAGAAGGTGGCGGGAATTGATAAAATACTATGATTGTACTATCTATCATAATCAAAGGAAGACTTGATATGTTTATTAATTTGTATTCACTTGAAAAAAATGATTCAATATTTGTATGTAGTTAATGATTTAAAATAATAAATAATTTATAAAACTATTTTTCTAAAATAATTCAACCTAAAATGTACTTTTTGTATATTATATAATACACAATTATTCTTGAATTGTAAAATAATTATTTTTAAAAAAGAGAGTAATTTTCTCTGCATGAAATTTGATCTCTAAAAACAAATTTATTGAACTCGCATCATTATTCAACATCGGAAATGAAAATAAGAATGGTGGAAACATGACAATGGACAGAGAAAAACATTTTTGATCCCATCCCATCTTATTATTATACTTTAAAAAAATTATTTTTTTTCTCCTTCCAGTTCAATAATACAAGTGTGGGAATTCAAAATTTTAATTTTAGGATCGAAAAAACATACTTAACTAAATAATCTCGAACATAGGCACTTACGATTAATTTGGCATTCCCTATGACATCACAACATGATATGATGCATTGCATCTCTTAAGAACACATTGGATCACCATTTTTGTTTAACTAAGAACACGTGCTCTCTCCTAAAAAATAAACTATTATTATTTTAATTTTGGATTAATTCTATGCAACCTTGTAATTTGTAAACCATGCATTTATAATTAGAGAAAATCAAATTAAATATCCCTTTTTTTATTTAAACGTTTCAAATACCTTTTCAATTGTGTTGTACTACATGGGAGTTTTGAATTTCTGAAATAGGAATATAAAAGTCATTTCAAACAATTATTAAAGATAGAAGTGAATAAAAAAAAAGGCTAAATTATATAAAATACCTTCATACTTAAAAAAATTTCAATAATATCATTTAACTTTATTAAATGCTTCAAAATTACTATTAAACTAAGTTTAAGTTAAAAACTTAACAAAAAAAATGAGGTGACTGCCAACGAATGTCCTACATTGAAGTAAAATTTTGGTTGATCTCAATCGGCAAAGGTTGAAGTTAATGTTGGCCGCTACATCATTTTTTAGTGAAATTTTAAACTAAATTTTAGTTCAAAGAGTAGTTTTGAAGCGTTCACCAAAGTTGATAGTATTTAAACTAAACTATAGAGGTATTTTATATAATTTAACCTTAAAAAAATTTGCTTTAGAAACATGGACGAATGAGGATATAGCTTATAGTTATAGGCCAATTATTTAATTCTTAAATCTCATCCTATTCCTAAAGGGTTATGGATTAGATTATTATTTTCTTCTTAAATCTCACCCTATTCCTAAAAGTTTATGGATGTGATAAATGATGAACAAAAGTAAACGTAGTACCGAAAATTTTCTCTACGGAATTTGGGTAATAGAAACTGGACTTTGAATCGTGATTGAGCTGCCAAGTCGGTGTATGTCAGCATCTCAGGTTTCTCTCTTCATAACTCAAGTTGCCTTTTTTAACTTAAAATATATAAAAGTCACCGTTGCTCGATAAATTAATCATAATTTACGAGCAATTAGCACACCACCATGTAAAAAGCCAAATCGCGGTACCCTCATAAAAACTTGGAGTCGCCCTCTCTCTCTCTCTCTCTCTCTCTCTCTCTCTGTTCCTCTGAAACTTTTGTAAGCTGTGAGTCTTCATCCAGCGTGGATTAAAAATCACTGCAAATTTGTAGGCTGCATCGTAGATTCCCCATTAAGGGTCAATTTTCGCATTCCCGTCCTTCTCAACCTTTTGGATTCCTATCCGTGTAGTGGAGAATTGGTTTTCTGTCTCACGGTTGCCCGAGATTTTTGGGTTTTTTGAATCCAGGTTCTTTTTCCCGTGTTCGTACGTTCTCTCTATTATTATCTTATAACTTGATTTTTTGACGCTTCAATTTAGTTCCCTGTGTTCTGCATGCTTTTTGAACGGATTCTTCGCGACTTTTGTAAAATTTTCATCAGTTCAGATCCACCCAATTAAGCATTATTTCTGTCTTGATTCCCTGGAGATATGTACTTTCACCTTTTTTTCTTTTTTAGTTAAAATGAAGCTTCTTTTTTTTGTTCGTTCTACTATTTGGTCTATTTTTGACATAGTGATTGGCAAATTTTGGTTAGTTTATGCCTTTTAATTTACCTCTTATCTTTCAATTTCTGTTTTCTCCATGAATTGACAGTATGTTCTTCTTCGGTTAGTTATGTCTTGTGGTTTCTGCATGGTTAAAAGGCTTTGATTTTTGAACCACTCTGTATCTCTCTCTGTTTTTTTTTGTTCAACTGTTTATTGGTTTGAGATCTTTCAAGGTCCTGTCAGAAAATGAGAGCTGTAAATCGATATGTTCGTCACCTCCGATCAGCTTTTTCTCAACATACATGCAATCATACCAATGTTCTTGGACGAGGGCAGAGGCAAAGGCGACTGGTTCATACCAATTCTGTTTCTGCTTTTATTGTCAAATTCGATAGATATCGAAGCCCAAAAATTTTGTACTCAAGAGCCCTATCAGTTGATGCTGCTAAACTTTCTAATGGAGGCACCTTTCTCCTCCCTTCTTTTTCCATTGCATTGTAAGTTTTATGAGTAAATCCGGATCTGATGGAGTTCTTTTGTTTTTAATTTGGACTTTGGGGTTCAATTGCAGATTATAACATGGCAGGGCCACTCGTTGAATATGAACGAAGAATTGCTGCTGGAGAGCTTGTGGATGGCGATAGCTGTCAGGTATGTTTAGCAGTTTCCCCTGCATGTTCATCGTTTATATTTAGAGATGAAAGTGAGTTATAAATGTAACAGTTCCAGACAGTTCACTTTTGGAAGATTGTTTCCAAATTTCTACGTTCTGCTTCTGCCTGCTTTTAGAGTACCAAAATGGCTGATCAAGCCAGACAGGAATAAATAAAATATGTGTAGTTTTAGACATCTTTGTAAAGCTACTGTTGGCTTAATTTTAATGTTGTTTGCTCTTCCATTTGTTTTAACCCTGTTGAAGTTAATTCTCATAGTCTTATTGCAGGTAGGCACCCTGAGGGAACTTCAGAGACTCTATGACGAACTTGTTAATTTTGCTGAAGCATGCCGGTTGGATCGATATGCAGCAACTGAAAAGTCAGGAAGGTAATTCCTCCATCACGTAGTTATAGTGTTTGTATTTGAAGCATTCAAATTCATTTGACCTTTAAGTTTCTGTTTCTAAACTAAATTGTTTGATTAATCTTCTTCTTCTTCCCTTTTTAATTTTTTTAACCTTCTTCCACTTTTGGTCTATGCAGGAGTAGGTGGTTGTGGTCTCGCTTCATTTCTCAGTCATCATACTCACCAGTTAAAGGTCTATATCTCTATGGAGGAGTAGGCACCGGAAAAACTATGTTGATGGACTTGTTTTTTGATCAGTTGTAAGTTTGATGGTCTTATGAATCAACTCCCGTGCTTCTCCAAACCCTTTATTTGGTTCTCGTCTTTTATGTTGAGAAATGGTTTCACAAATTTATGGGGATCTAGTATATTCCATTTATACTATCGTTTGTTTATTTTCTCTTATTGGCTTCATATCTTAGACTTGGTTCTTTTTCATAGACCAGGCAATTGGAGGAAAAAGAGGATCCATTTTCATGACTTCATGTTGAATGTTCATAGTCGTTTGCAGGTGAGATTAACCATTTTTCTTCTTCATTAATTGTTATTGTTTTTATCTCTGGTATAGGCATTGATATTATGATGTTAATCTGAAATGGAATATTTTACTTTCTCTGTTATCTCCTACTTTTTTTTGGGAATGGAGATCTATTACCTATTTTGTGTAATTTATGCTTGAAACCATTTAAATTAGGTCTGACACATCTGATTTTTACATTTTGGAAACCAATATATTTCTGTTTAGTCATACTTGAATATTTCTGCTCACTTTGCATTCTACTATAAGGTAATCACATCAATTTTGTGACATGTTACATATTTGTTGATAAACTAATGTAGTTTGCCTGATTGTGTGGAATGTGGATATACTAAATAAAGGTCTGTCTTGAATGCATATTTTGACAGCGGCACAAGGGTGTTGCTGATCCACTTGAAGTCGTTGCAGGAGAGATTTCAGATGAGGCAATTTTACTATGCCTAGATGAGTTTATGGTACTCTGTCGTCTTTCTTTCGTTTGTATATCTATCTTTTGGCCATGCCACCCTGCACTTTGGTAACATTAGTAAATTTTCTTAGTATCCTGTCTTCCATAGGTGACAGATGTGGCTGATGCATTAATACTAAATCGTCTATTTGGACATCTCTTTAGCAATGGCGTTGTAAGTATTTACTTCTTACGATTTATTTTAATGTTACCAACCATCATAAAATATCATGTTTGGTTTCAGACATAACTTAGAAATTGTTTGTATCTGGTCGAGGGAAGTGTAGATCCTTGTTGCAACTTCAAATCGTGCTCCCGATAACCTGTATGAAGGTGGATTACAGAGGGATCTTTTCCTGCCCTTCATTTCCACTTTAAAGGTATGTTTGTCCACAGTAATATCCCAGTCAGCTTAACCTTCTTGTTCAACAATATAAAATTTCAGTGCTGCCTTTGATTTAAGCCACCTTTTCTAACAATAGAAATCTGAACTTAGTTGGCAATTTATTCAACTTTAGCTCATTCTGTGATGATTTTTCCACTCAATAATCTAGGTGGTCTCATGATGTAGGAAAGGTGTATGGTTCATGAAATCGGTTCATCAACTGACTATCGGAAAATGACTTCGGTAATGATTCTAATTCAATACAAAAATAGTCTATTTGAGTCAAAGATTCTGAATAATTATAAATTTCTAGACCTACTCTTAACTGCAGGCAGAGCGAGGGTTCTACTTTGTTGGAAAGGACTCCTCTAGCTTTCTTAAGCAGAAGTTTCAACAATTGATTGGTAAAAGTACAGCTAGTCCACAAGAGGTGGAGGTAGTGATGGGCCGGATTCTGCGAGTAAGTACCCAGTTCCATTGTAGGATGATTTGAGTAACTTTGTTCCTTCAATATTATTGTTTAGCATTTTCTAATACTTTTAGGTTCCATCGGGAGCAAATGGATGTGCATATTTCCCTTTTGAGGAACTCTGTGACAAACCTCTGGGAGCTGCGGATTACTTCGGGTTGTTTAGTAAGTCATTCAAGACAACATTTGAGTTCGTATCGGATAGTAATATTAGCAATGCAAGAGGAATATTTTCGATATAGACATCCAAAAATTTAGGTGTTGAAAATGAAGTATAATTTAAGATCCGATTCTGATAAGCAGTAGCTAATTTGACAAGATGGGTGTAATCTTAGTTTTCACTGGAACAACTAACAGAGATGTATGTTATTAGGTTTCCAGGAATCGTTAACTTTTATGAGCAGATCTCTTGGTTTGGAACTACTTTAGTTGGTCTAATTTCTAGCATTCCAAGTGTCGGCCATTTACTTTTAATTTTATTGTGCCAATTTTTTTAGCATGTTGGATTTAATGGTAAGATTATTGTGTTCCTTTTACAGAAAAATTTCATACCCTTGCATTGGAAGGTATCCCAATATTTGGACTCCACAACAGAACAGCAGCATATCGCTTTGTCACTTTGGTTGATGTATGTCTTGACTTCATAATTGGATGCTTGTAACTTCTATAACCTTATGCTACTTAGAAGTTTGTTTCTTTTTTGACTTAAGCTAATACTTATCCATTTGTGGATGACCTACAATAACACTTCTTCCATGTGTTATGTTTGTTTATTTAAGGCATATACCATTACTTTGTCATGTATATTAGAAAACGACTGGTCTAGCAGTTGGGCAGAACTTATTCTTATAATTGTTTGACCTCATAAAAAGCATGTTCTTCAATAAGAGGGAAACCGGTAGGTAGGGCAATGAGGAAAAAAAATCATCCTGTTTAGCTATGATCAGAAAGAGAAACTCCACCTGCCCCCTTCGACGAAAGGGTTCAAACTGTGTTTATAGAATTATAGAATTTCGCGAGTGAATCCAGTTTTCTCTTCACGATATCCTTGTGTGATGACAGGTGATGTATGAAAACAAAGCCAGACTACTATGTACAGCTGAAGGAAGTCCTCAAGACCTTTTTGAAAAGATTGTAACCATCTCTGATGCTCAACAAATTGCGCCTAGAACCTCGACGAGGTCGAGGAAAAATGATGTTTCCGATCTCTGTGTCGACAATGAATTGGGGTTTGCCAAAGACCGCACGATTAGTAGGTAAGGCACTAAACTAAATATAGTTGGAGAATTGAGCTTCTATCTCCCTTTAGCTGACCGATGCTCCTAAACGTAGGCACACCGTGCTTACTGTTTTCATTACAATTATTTTTGAAAAACATGCAGACAACATCTATGTATTTGGATTTGAAGCATGAGAACTGTGTTTTACTTTTACATGTGTTGTCTGTTGTCACTTAGTTTAGTTAAGTATATCATTTTTACTTGTTCTCTTTTTAGAAACTCCAGGTTTTCCATATGTATTTGTTCATAGCTATCTTCTCGAGTTAATTTTCATTTTTTGAGCATTATGGGTAGGAAAATTCTACTGAAGTTTTAAATATAAATAACAAGGTGATGTACTGAGATAGATGAATGGATCCAATACTTTTCTTGAATAATTGATAATTCGATCTTACACAACATCTGGTAGATTTAAAAGAGTCTTTGATTTGAGGGGGAGAGACCTTTTTGGAAGGTAAAACAAAAGATTACAAACAAGGAAATATACAGAGAGGTAAAAATGTAAAAAGGGAACTAATTTTGGGAACGGTAATAATGGGATCTTGCCATAACTGGAGCATCTGTATGGTAGGAAACTTGATCAAATCGGCTAGACATCATCAGAGCTTATTTGGTGCTGGCTGTGTTGCTCATCTGTCTTGCTGTTGTGGATGAGCTGCTGATTTGTTTTACAATTGATACCTCATTTGTTGAACAACTTTCTTATATTATTTATTGGAGAACGTATATGGCATATATATATAATTTCTTTTCGGGTCCACATGTATATTTTTTTTTGGCTGCTTATTAAAGTCATTGTGGATGCAGATTAACAGAGATAAACAGCAAAGAGTACCTGGAACAGCATGCTCAACTTGTAGCAGAGAAGCAAAACTGGCAAGATGATGAAAATCAGGATGCTTTACAAGCATGATTTATGCTTCTGCAACTGCCAGATTTAAAAAAAAAATTTTTTTTTTTGATATGCTAGCTAAAATCATATATTTTAGCCATGAGAAATAATGATGTGTAAATTTAAAAATAATATTGATAATTGGTTTTTAAAGATAAATATTTTCTTTTGTACAAACGACCAATTTTTACCTTTACCCACATGTTGGGATGTAATTTGGAGAATTAGGACATCTTATTATGAGGGTTGGAAAGAAATTGAGAGTAAATTAGAAGGTTGAAATAAAATAACACCATCAGCTGGACTGAAACAGCTATCTTTGACAGAATAATTATTGAATAACTAACGTAATGGAGAATAATGATAAAAAAAAATATATTAATGGAGAATATTAACACATGTACATTTTATTATCTTAATTACAAAAGAAAGATAAAACACACAAAATGTTATATTCAGTTTAAAATATGAAATCATGTTCGAGATACTATTATTGAAGAACAAAATGGATTTGCAGCCAATGAAGGCGAAAATAGGTCATTTGAAGGGGAAAAAAAAACCGTGACCTTTCTCTTGACACTTTCCCCTCTCATTTTTATTTCATATATTTTTTCTTCCATCAATTTTTTTTTTTTGGTTTCTTATTTTTTATTTAAAAATATTTTAATGTATTCAGTTTTCTTTTGAAAAAAAAAAATCCAATTCAAAACTGAAATTAATATGTAATATTAAGTATTTTAGAAAAATCTCAAATTAATATAAATTAACTTAACTCCATAAAATAACATTTCGATATGAAAATGAAACGTTAAATTAATATTATCTTGATATTAGCAAGAGAATAATAATACATAATTTTAAGATACGTTCGTACACAAATCTTACACCAACAAATATAATTATTCAAACTTTATTAGACATCGTTATAAATTTTCTGGCAAAATAAACAAGATTATTTAAATATATAGAACATTTATATTTTCGGGCCATCTAAATTTTCAGACATCTGAAAATGTTGGACATCTAGATTTTCTGAAAACAAACTGCCTCTAAAAGCTTAGATACACACAAAAGAAAAGAAAAGAAAGAAAAAAGAAAAAAAAAAAAGCTTTATATTTATAGTTTTTTAGTAAGCTGTGCCCTCCACCAGTTTGTGCAATTTTCTGGTTCTGAGTCTCTCAGCGAAAGCTTCCCTTCCTTGGCATTCGTACCTGCTCAGTGCTCACCAGTTAAGAGTTTCAATGAACATAACATGCATGCAAAAAGGCCTAATTTTGCATTCTGAAATTGCTCTGTTTGATGTTCAAAAGGCAAAAAAGGGTTTTTTACCTTGGTGGAAGGGTTATCAATGGCCTTAGCATATTCGCAAGTTTAACAGTTTCTTCCTCAGTATTCACTATCTGATCGAAGCAAAAATACCGACCGCAGGTGGAGGAATCTTCCATTGCCCGGATATGGACGTCCACTAAAAACTTCACATCAACCACTGCCAAAACTCCATTTTCATACATCTGAGCAGCCCCTGTTATGTGTTAACTGAAGGTTTTTAGCAAAACAAAGCAGAACTCCAACACCAACATACACAGATTGATTTTAAAATACCTTTGAGATATGAGATTGTTGATCGAGAATTTTCTTCGGCAACAGCGGGTCCAAGAACAAGTCCTGCGTTAATAGACACCATGTGAAGCCTGCGGTCCATTGCTAGAGCCCAGGCAGCTTGTTCAGAGAGTGTCTTTGCTAGAGGATACCACAACTGGGTGGGTGAAGATAAATCGGGGTTCAATAGCATGTTGATTTGTAAAGAAAATACTTAATTTGTAATTAAATTGATTGATGAGGCAAATGAATGATAAGGCATTGTTGATGAACATTACATAGCCTTTTCTGCAATTGGAAGGACTGATGAAGAATTTTAAGACAATCTCATGAAGAAATCTAAATTTACAAACTCAAAAGAAAACATAGCTTTTGAAATTCCCAACCTTCATCTTCCTGCAAAATTCTTTATCGCTCCAACATCTTTCATCCACATCTTTCTCAGAAAGGATATTCTCTCTCCACACAGCAGCAGTCAAGGAGGAGGTGAACACGATCTTGTCTACAGTGTCTGTCTGCGCACTTGCCTCCACAACATTAATCGTCCCTCTCACCTCCAAATCCACCATTTTTTCCTACACAAACCACAAATTCAACAATAACCCACAAATTCTAGAGCATCGAAGAAAACTCTAAGCATCATCAGCCTTCTTTTTTCTCAGGGGACTTACATCATACACATGGGGGGTGTCCATACTGCAGAACAAACCAGAGCACCCTTTCAAAGCCACAAGAATGCTCTGGTAATCCATTATATCCACAGGAAAAACCACCAGCCCATTTTCCATATTACTCATCTCTCTAATAGTCTTCTCGATCTCCGGATTTCCTAACCCACACAAGTCACATACATAAACAGAAAGAGCCGTCGTGAAGGGAAAGAATTGCAATAAAATCAAGAAAGAAAAAAACAGAGAATGGATGACTTACCAGTCTTCTGGACGGCTGCATGAACTTTGTATCCTTTGGTTAGCAATCCTTTGGTGACCCAAAAGCCCACGTAAGTCGAAGCGTCGAGAACGCAAAGAGTTGAACTTGTGCGATCCATTTTTGGATGTCTCTGTTTCGTTTGATCCTCTGTTAGTGGTTTGTTTGGGGGTGATTTTATAGAGATGAAGAAAGGTAAGGCAGGGCGATCACAGATGTTGGTGAACTATTTTCTGTAACTCTGTCGCATGAGATTATGGTGAAAAATTGGCGAAATGCAATTTGTTTATGACTGCGACATGCTTTGGACGGGGGGAGTTTGGTGCGCCCAAATGCGAATATGAATCAATCTTAATAATGTTTAATGGTGGAAAATGGGTGAAGATGATAATTGAAGAGTTTAGATTATATTGGGTTAAATTAAGAATTTGGTCTTTTTAGTTTTAAATGTTTCAAATTCATCCTCAATGTTTGAGTTTAGCTTCAATTTAAATTTAGTATTTTATGATTTGGGTTTAGTTAAGGTTCGTAGGACTTGATTAAATCTTATAATTCATCCTTAAATTATATTTTAATCACTAGAAAATTCATCTATTATTTTCTTAATTTTTTTTTTTATCATGCTCTAAATTTTAATATAGTAAACTAACATAGTGAACCAAATAAAAAAAATGCTAAGTGAAAAAAATTGTTTTATGGTGATCATTTTGAAGCTTTTGAAATTAGTAGCCAAAATATAGTAACTAAATTGAATCTTTTAAAACTATAAATATTAAATTCAAACTTTGCTCGCGACCAAATTTGTAATTTTAACATCTATTTATTTATTATCTGGAATTTAATTTTTTTTTTCTACGGCTAATTTTTGGTAGTCACTTAAAAATTACCTATGGTGAATAATGAATTGTTGTTGGATTGATTTCATTTCAACTTAATGTTGAAAAGTAAGACGGACGTTTTTGTTTTTTCTGGGTGAGTGTAAAGAATTAGTTCTTTGTTCATTGAATAGGAAAAAGGCGGAATTGTAATTAAAGGAAAGGAAGGATGTGAATAAGTTATATTATAACATATGTAGAAATTACACGTGTGAGAGTGGGTTGCACGTGCATGAAACTGGTTATTGTTTAGGGTAAGAACAAGAAAGTGACCACAAGAATGTAAGACACAACAAAGATGGTACTCTAAGTTTTAGGCTTTTAGGTAACCGTCACCAAAAGCATTTGACTTTGAGCCACCCAACAAACACAGATTTTTTTTTTTTTTTTTTTTTTTTTTTTTGGGTAATTT
>JAOANK020000022.1:5846875-5861663 GCA_026257165.2 Telfairia occidentalis | reverse complement strand
CCACCCAACAAAACCAGATTTTTTTTTTTTTTTTTTTTTTTTTTTGGCTAAATTGAGTAGTTTAACTAATTTTTTTTATTTTTTTTAAAAAGTGAAATTTAACTAGTTTAAGACAATAATGTAAGATTAAGGTTACAAAAGGATTCAATTTCGAGCGGAAAAAACATTTTTCAAATGGATAATACTAATTGGTCGGTAAGATCATTCAAAATTTAACAACAAAAAGAGAGAAATGCAAAAGAAGAGAAATGTGAAAGAATTTTTCTTTTCTTTTCTTTTTTTTAAATACATAGTTATCAAATTTTAAATGATGATGAATAATAAGGTTCCTACTAACTAATAAGTACGTAAATATTTATTGTTTTCAAACATGAGATGTATGTAGAAAAGAAATTATTGAAGGGTAAATGTGACTATACTTTTATAAAAATAAAAATCAAATAAAGGATTAAAACGTCATTTTTTTTCTTTTTAATTATATTATGTTAATCCTATCCTATATTTTATTTTCTTGATTGTATGATTAAAAGTATATTTTATTATTCACCTATACTAATTGACCTGTTTATCAACTAACATTCTTGCAGCCGCAAAGTCCTTTGCCCATGAACTTTTACCGTAATGCAAGAAGTCATCAGTACCTTCCTTGTAATTTTGAATTTAACAAGTTTTTAAATTTTAAATTGTTTAATAAATTTATACGCTATCTTTTAAATTCACAAACCAAAAAGAGAATTGAACGTTTAAAAAACTATTAAACACTTATAAAATTCAAAGACCTATTTAAGATGAAATTACAACTTTTAGATTTATTAAACATTTTTTTTAATTGAGGCACATGTTAAACACAAATGTAAAAATTCTCCAATTAAACTAGTAATTTACCCCATTTTTATAAAATTGCATCACTGACATATTAAACCAGTAATTTACCTGATCAAATACTTTGAATCGTTATTTTTTTTATTCCATTAATGAAAGTGAGGATTAATTGAATATCACCAAAGAAACTTTATCTAAATCTCGAAGCAGTAAAGTACATCAAACGTCATAGACTAAAGCATATCGAGCATACCTCAATTAGTTAAAGATATATTTCTCTAATCAAGAGGTCATGAGTTTGAATCTCTCCACTTCACATGTTGTTCAACTTATAAAAAAAAACAAAAAACAGAAAAGTACATCCAACATCATAGATTTCGGCATCATACATTTTTTTTCAAATAAACAATAAAGGAAAACACGATCAGATAGGCTGCAATTCATAACAAAAAAAATTGGAGGGAAATATCAGAAAAGATGTCTATGGGGGGGCTAGAAAATTAAGGTTGAAAAGAATGTCGCGAGCAGATATTTATTGAATTATTAACGAGAAGAGATGCTACAGAGGTGAACACAAAGAATGGAGAATCCGTCAAGAATGAAATGATAGTAATAGTATAGCACTGTGTCCTGCTCCGTCCTTGGTGGTATCAATAGTCTTTTGGTGGGTGGTCTGAAACCGCCAATAAAAGAATGAAATGAATATGGATGAGATGCTGTGGCTACTCATACGGTGCCTAACTGTCGAAAAACTTTATTGCGCATGTTTTTCTTAGGTAGACTAACTCAGCTATTGGTTTCTGAAAAGACCTGATGGGACCTGCATGAAGGAAGATGTGTTCGCAATTATGTAGAGTTGAAATTTGAAAGAAAACATTGGGTTCAATCAGCAATGGAGACGAAGATGACTGTCTCCTCCACTACTCGTGAATAGATCATATCAACCTTGCACTCCCTCCAAAGAAAAGACACAATATATTAAAAGAACAAGACTAAATTATTAGATGGTACAAGCACAAAAGAAACTAGGAGTACACCACCAGAGTTCTATTGTTTTATCAGGTCTCCTTAGTCCATCACATCAGAGACCCCCATATTTTATTGATTACTGGAATCAAGCTGGTGAATTTACTTTAGTATAAAGTGACTGCTTGTGAGAAGAGGCTAGCTATGTCACGAGTTCATTTGACAACCATGTATGTTGTTGGGTAATTTTCTTGCAGTTTAAATATGTTACGAGATCAGTGATTTAAGCCTCTCGATCTCTCTTCATATTGATATTGTTATTCTTTTCCAGCGACATAATAATTTATGGACTGAAAGTGAAACGGATGCTCACTGCTTAAGGAAAGTTCTGCTTACCTTAACATGATGTGGCATGATCTTGATATCGAAGGGTACGTGAAGCCATGCCTCAGGTGGATAGAATAAAAAATTCTCTGCCTTGCTGGTATAAACATCTGCATACTGATGGATGTGATAGGCGAAGGCAGATTCTTGACCAGTATCCGTGAGAAAAGTCGCACCAAATGACCTATTAAACATTTTCTTCATTGTATCTCTTGCTTTCTCCCTCTCCTCACTCAGTTCTTTCAACAGAGATTTATACACATCGCTTCTCCTGCCATTACCTACAATCGCATGCAATTTACCTAGAAGTTCTTGGACTATATGGAATTTTGCCTGCCATTTGGAAAGAAGAAAACAGATAACGATTAAGACGGGGAATGAGAAAAAAAGGTACAACATTAATTCTTGGATGAATATTTACAAGAATGAAATATATATATAAAAACTTAAAATAGTCAACAACATAGGAGAACTAAGAAGCTTGCGGATTTAAGAAGCATCTTTGCATAATGATGTACCACGACCAAGAATCGATATCATTGAGGTGCCTCAATTGCAGAATATACCTGTTCAAAACGGTAGGAATCCTCATTTTGTATACGTATTTCATTCTGCAATATAAACACAAAATCAGTTATATTAAATGGATTTGATTAATAACTTATGGTTGGTTGAAAACAAAATGCATAGACAACCAAGTTCAGTAAGCAACTGGTGACATATAGGCATTAAATAGAGTCCGATCGTAGGGAATTAGAAGAAAAGGCGTTCCAATACCACCACACAAATTAATAAAAGCTATCAAACAAGTTACAAAAAAATTATAAAAAGGCATACTTCGAGTTCATAAATGATTGCAGCAGTGCGCCAACCAGCTTTTGAAGGGCCTCTCAGATCGCTAAAAAGGTGGTCCCCAAAGTAAATCACCTAGTCGAACGTAACAAATACAGATATCTCAGTCTGAGTACAGCATGTGAGAGAAATGTCATCCAGATAACAACAAAAGAACATTGGTATTGCTTGATCAAATTACCTCAGGACCATTCCACTTGGTAATCTGAAGGAAAGACTTCAGGCAACCGTGGTAATAAATTTTATTTGGAAGGAACGCATCCACCTTTGTAAAAGTTAAAGTGTCTTTTTCTGTGTCATAACAACTAATATTGATGTTTTAGAGAACAAGTAGGAAGAAAATAGTCAGTGCCATATCTTCCATTTCTCTCTGGAAATATAGGAAGGTAAACTCGTATGCACTAGACTGAAGAAAACATGATAATAACTGGCAACATTATCACGGTGAAAAAATTCCAGTAATAGTTAGGCATTACAATAACATTATTAATTTCCTTTTTTTTTAATTTGTTGGGTGAGTAGTTGCACTTGTGGAAATTTAAATTTGTTACAAATTTATCTTAAGTTTACATCAATATTTTTCATCAATAATGTGCAATCAGAACACAAACATGGCAGCAATTATTCATTCAGTTCTAAAGACGTTTTACATTCATGATAATATAGATTGTTCATAAAAATGAAATATATTTCTGACTAATACATGTGGAGGAGTTTTATAACAGATAAAATGTACTAACCGAAATGGATGCTCAGATGTGTAAAATTCTGGCTTATTGGCCTTAGCTATCACAACATCGAAAATGTCTCTCCAAGAATCCTTGTAACCCATAGAATCCTGATAATATACCAGAAAATTTTAAGCCCAAGATGATTGTTACAATACTAAATCAATGAAAAATTATTATTATCCATTTGAAACAGAAACTTCATTGACATGGTAGAAAGCCCAGAAGCAAAAAAAAATTGTCAATTAGTGTTAATTACAAAAGGAGTATAGTTGGACACCGATTTATCTAGACTAGACCCATTAAAAGAAGATTCTCCTCTCAAACCCTATCTATCGAAGACTGAATAAAAGCAATTATCTAGACTAATTCAAAAGTCTCCTGCCAACGCCCATTTCCCTCCTTAAAAACACTCCTATTTCCCAAGAATTGCTTTCACCAAATTCGACCATTAGATTTTTTCCTGAGTGTATTTCCAGTCAGCAACTGGTCCAATTATCCTGGTACCCTTGAATCAAGGAGGACAATTTAGGCTGTTTGAAAGTTGAAAGTCCATACATAAAATGCATGATATTCATAAATTAGTTTACCTCCAACATAAAACGCATTCCACCATCCACAAAGTAATATGGGGAGTTGGTCAGTAAAAAAAGTTTCTTCCCCTTCTCCTTCAGCATCATGAGTAAGTTCAATAGTCTCCCCTGTAATATTCATCCATAACACTTGAGAAAAAAGAACTTAGAGACAAGATATGAGAGTGCAATCAAAACAGATGCTTGAAAATATTTTCAATGCAACTAAAACAGATCAAGAAGTCAGAACATGACAATGGGAATAACAACTAGATCCAAAACCAATCAGACTAACATTATTGACTAGGTAGGTATGTGGGTCAGAGATTATTTCTTTATGGGCCAGGCCACTTCGGTGAACATACTGAATTGCACGATTCACATCTTGGTAGATGTAGCAAGCATCAAATTCCAGCTTCGCATCAACAAAATGTTGCACGACATCCGCAATAAGGCATGCCTAATAATCACAAGGAAAAGAATTATATGAAATATGGCTAGACAGGAGACAAAAGAAATCTTACCGAAAAAACTAAGAATAGGGGAAGGAAAAAAAGAACTCTTCTGCAAGAGTAGATCAATTATAGAGCGAAGAAAAAGAAATGATCCTTAAAAAGGTGCAATGGGTGTATTGGAGAAATAACTATTCGGGCGAATCATAAGAAACAATAAGAAAGAATGCAAGAAAAAGTAATAGAAAATGATGCTCCATATCACCTTAACATTAGAGGATTTTATGCCATCCACTAATTTTGGTGATAAGTTTTAATAGAAATGGAATTTACCCTCGAGAATGCAACCTTCAGCTCATTCAGAACTGAAGTGTTTAAAAAATAAACTTTATCTGATCGTTCAAGACAATTTATGGTATAGTTTGTACATAATCATAAATTCTTTTGAGTTTCAACCAGTAGAGTTTGAGCTTCTGGAATTTTCACATATTAATTTAAATAATAACAACCACAATAATAAGTAGGGAAAGTGCTGTAGCCTGTATGGAGTTCCATTTTCTCTCATGAAAATGATTCCCTGGGCCAGGATAGATCCCAACTCTCATAAACTCAAGATTGGAATCGGAACTCTAAAAATATGGGTAAGGGTAGAAATGTGGAGGGAATGACCAACTTTGCTCCTACCTAACAATGGCCCCACGAAGGCTCAAATAGTAAATATTTCATTCAGTTCTCAAAAGGTTTGCGTAAGTGGTTAAGAATCCCCATGGTGAAACAATTAAAATCGAAGCACAATAGACTTTTTCCTACAGAAATCAGAGAGCTCATTCATCACATGGTTCTTGTTACTTCTCAAAAAAAAAAGGGTAGATATACCCTTGATTTCTCCACCAGTGTACTTCTCATTTATTTAGTTCATGAATGACTTCAACATATAACCGGAGAGGGAGAGAGCTGACTAACCTCACTGAAGCAAAAGAAATCCATCAGTCCAACAAGCCCACGAGCTTGGTCACGCCCAATATGCCGTGTGCCATATATCTCTTTGATTTCTTTCAGGCTTAGCTGCATTTATAATTGAAAAATAAAAAATAAGTACAAAACAACTATTGTATTGGGAATTTAATCTTTGATGTCCAGCTACCATCACGCCAATCTCAGTTTGCTTAGAAATAAACTAAATGGTCGAGCATACTAGTGGAGAAAAGATCCATGTTTCTATGAATAATCTTGATTTACAGGACCAAATTTCTAATGAAAGAAGTAAAAAATATAAATTAACAAAACAGGAAATGGATTGTTGCCAAATTATCTGATTCATAAACTGGATCAAAAATCACTTCAATGGCAGGAATTGGCATGCTTCAAACCAAATCATACTGATAAAATTGAGAATGGTTCAACCTTGAATCAGCCATTTGATACTTTAAATTATTAACTCATATGTTTTATTTGACATTTGCTCCAACGTGGTAATGTTCTTTATGATCTATTCATCCTTTCTTTTTTATAGGAAACAATTTCATGGATCAAATGAAATGATACAAAAGAGAGTCCATCCAAAAGGATTACAAAAAACTTCTCCAATTGGATAAGCGAGAGTTTAAGCTATAGTTCCTAAAAGGAGGAACATTTTTACGCCAATGGAGAGCTGTACAAAATAGTTTTATGGGATCTTTCTTTCTCTTGGAAGATCCTTGTGTTTCTTTCGTTCCTAACCATCCAAATGACTGCCCTAACTATATTCAATAAATAAATCTTCTTTGATTGCTTAAAAAGATTGTCTTTGATCATCAAACTCAATCAATCAGGCACATCCCACGGAGCAACCACATTCTTCAAAAGCATTGAGGATTACAGCCCAGATTTTGGAGGAGAAAAGGCAATGAATGAATATGTTCCACTGGGTTTCACTAGCCTTTTTGCACAAACTACAGCAGTTGGGGAGATTGAAAACCAAGGGCATTTACGTTGCAGACGATCATCGGTGTTTAGACACGAGTGACTGATCTTACTCTCTACTTTTCATTCCATTCTTGTGGCATGATGATTGTTATAGGTTTTTTCCCCTGTTTGCAATAACTAAAGTTTATAAAATCCTCTGACGAAAATTTCTTCCTTAAAATCGTTTTATTTAAAGATTCTCATTCTCCCCTACGTTCAAATCTTATCCATTAACAATTCTTCTTCAGACGAATATAAGCGAACATTTACTAACAGCTAAAATTGCTGGTCACAATATGCATCTGATTTAACCTTCCTCTGAAGATCTTACAGAAATGCATATTGGAATTGCACATAGAAGGGTCAACAACTTAGAATTGGAATATATTGGCAGTATGACGACATACCTTACGTCGGCCAAAGTAGCACCCATCAGGCTCAATAGAACCAAAAAAATCTAACTTCAAGAGGCAACCTTTAAGTTTATCATAGTAAAGGCCTCTAATGGGAAAAGTGGGATCGTACTTGAACTTCATGCAAGATTCAGGATATCTGCACTGAAAGAACCGAATGCAGGGTAAGCAATGAGAGAAGAATGTTCTTGCACGATATATAAGATATGCAATAGACAGAGACTAACCTCATTGACCAAATGTTCTTTGGCAAGATCGTAAATCAAGCTCTGTAAATTGGCCGAGTAATGCGCGAGAGTGTAATCATAGTCAAAACCATATACCTGAATGTTGTCTAAGCTCAAATTTTTATTGACATAGATGCCTATAGAATATTGACAATGAGGGAAGAAAAAGAAAAGAATCAGACATCATAAGGATACAAAATTTCAATCTCAGAAGCATCAAGCAAAAGAAGATAAAAACCTTCAGGATTTAACTTCGGCATTGCCCTGAGCGCCTGGGGAATCTTGAGGAAGCCAAGTTTAGCAGCGTCAAATTCGCGCCGGATCTCTCGGACTTCCTGGTAATCGCATTCCGCTTTAGCTCCCTTGGCGTAATCATCGAATTTCGAGATCTTTTGTTCGCAAGTTGAAAGTGCGCTACGGCTTCTAAAACCTCTGCTAAACCCTAAAGAAAAGATAATTCTCAAACGGAATGGGAATCGGTCTATCTCTCCAGTTTCCACTACATTTGAAGAAAAGAGCGAAAGATTATGCAGTTGGGTGAGGTGGATGGCAATTGAAAGAAAGAAGGCATAATACCTTGTCGAGCTCCAGAGCCAAAGTTGGTTGTGTGCAACAGCGACAGTGTATTGATGGAAAAGCGAAGTGTCCGTAACTTGCGAAAAGAGGCCATGTGAGTAGGTTGCTTGGCCCCAGCCCTGGATAAGAAATTCAATGATTCGAATCCGTCTCTGTGTTCTATTGCGGAGCCCCTCCGCGGGTGCGGTGCAAGAAGATTTTCTTGCAGCTGAGAGTGATAACAGGTGGGCGAAGAATGTTGGAGAAACCCAGTATGCAATTTCTTTTAATAGAATGACGTTCCAAGCTTCATACTCTATCGAACTAGTCTCAAATCATAATTACCATAAAAAAAAAAATCTAATCTAATTCAAATAATTTCTAATATTCTAAAATTAAATTAATTCAAATAATATTATTTTAATTATAATTCAAATTATCAAATAATATAAATTAATAATCCAAAAATACTCCCTAAAATTATGAAAGACGTCATTTGATGTAAATAGTTAGTTCAACATTTGTGGGGAAGGGAATCGAACGATCGACCTCTGTAATGATAGTACATGTCTTTGTTCGCTATGTTCAGATTGACCACCAAAGTAAACTAAGTACACTCTATTTTTATATGTATGTATATATTATTAGGTGGGTCATGGGCCACTAGTGACGAGGAAAAAGTCCAACCTTGTTTCCTATTTATCACTGGCTGGGGCAGGCAACTCGTGCGCATGCATTCGCCGACGAGAAAACGAATTCTCCAACGCCACTCTGTTCTTCTTGATGTTTACCTATAGATAAGACTCAACACCTCTCATACTATTGTTTTGGTTGAAATAAAATGATTAAAAGTATGTCTCTTTTATCGAATGTCATGAGTTTGAATTTCTATTTAAAATAAAAAATTGAAATAAAATGAAATACTGCCTTTTAAACTGGTCTTTTTGGATCATTATAAAAACTTACTGTCCAAACGTGAAAAAGTCGCCAATTCTCCAAATCGAAATATTATCATGATAAAATTTTGTCAGTTATTGTTGTGGTACTACATTATTACACTACATGCTTCATACATAAGAAAATTAAAATTCTGATTTTCTTAATATCACATGCTTTTGACAATATTACTATCAAGTTAACTTGATCATAGTTTAACTATTACTAATGGGGACAAAGAATAAAGATATAAGTTTCAGACGAAGATCTGAATGTATTTGAAGCAAACACAAAGTTTGCCAAAATTGGAAAACTTGCTTTGTACAAAAGGATTACATTACGATACAACAAACAATACATCTCCTCCTTCCACCACGTATTGCCGATCTCTATCACCAGCCTTCATTTTTCCGCGCGTGTTTCACATTTTTCCCGGATGAAGCCAAGGAGCTAATAGAAAGCCCTAAAAGAAACAAACAACAAACGAAAGAAAAAACATTTCGAGTATAACGGCGTCACTTAATTTACAGGTCTGCCGTGATCGTAGCCGTAATAAGACAAATACCATCGAACGAATTTCTTCAACCCGGTTTGCAAATCGGTCGTCGGTTTGTACCCGAATTCATTCCGGGCCGAGCTTATGTTGGCGTGCGTGAACGGAACGTCGCCGTTTCCAGGCATGTCCACTACTTTCTTCTTCGCCTTCGTTTTCAAATGTTCTTCCAGGATGCTCACTAGTGTCGGCACCGTCACTGGGGATGTATTCCCCAAATTGAAGATCCGATACGGCGCGGGTCCCCTTTTTTTCCCACCCGACCCTGTGCTTTTTTCAGACGTATCGAGCGAACCCAAACACCCCTTCACAATATCGTCAATGTAGGTAAAATCTCTGGCCAAATCCACCTCATTCTTTCCCCGGTACACGGTTATGGGTTTCCCCTGAAGAATGTTGCGGGTAAACGAGAAGTAGGCCATGTCGGGTCTGCCCCATGGGCCGTATACGGTGAAGAATCTCAACCCGGTGATGGCCAAGCCGTAGATATGATTGTAGGTGTGGGTGATTTCCTCGCCGGCTTTTTTGGTTGCGGCGTAGAGACTTGCCGGTTGGTCGGTCCGGTCCAACTCGGAGAAAGGGACTTTGTCGTTGAGGCCGTAGACGGAGCTGGAAGAAGCCCAAACAATGGCGGGTTGAGGATTCGCCGACTTGGAGGCCTCGAGAAGCGTGACGAGGCCTGCAATATTGCTGTGAACGTAAGAATGGGGATTCTCCATGGCGTACCTAACGCCTGCTTGGGCCGCTAAATGCATCACGTGCGTGAAAGCGACAATGTCGAAAAGCTTATCGAGGAGACGGGCATCGTTAACGTCACCCACCACCACGAACACGCCGTGATTGTTGAGGAGCGTCTTGCGGGCGTTTTTGAGGGAAGGGTCGTAGTAATTGTTGAAATTGTCGAGTCCAACGACGCCGTCTCCACGCCGTTTCAGCGCCAGGGACACGTGGGTTCCCACGAAGCCGGAGCCGCCGGTGACGAGTACCGACATTCCACCGGCGCGGCGGATCTCAGCGGAGGTGCGGACTTGTTTCTCCCATTGGAGGCCGCCCCAGGAAGCAGATAGATACCGAGTACCCGAATCCACGAAGCTTTGGAAGCTGAGATAGGAGACGGTGAGAGCAATCAAAAAGAGAGCCCATAAGAACATGGTGCTGGTGGAGGCGAAGAAGCGGTAGAATTGACGGTTGATTCCATAGCTTCTCTGTTCGATCTTGAACTTACCGGGGGTGGAAGGGAAGAGCTCCTCGTCCAATGATGGCATTTTCTTTTGGAAATTAAGCCGAAAGAAATCAAAGAGGGTCAAAAGATGTGGCCTGTGGGAAGGGAGATATAATAGGAACAGAGGGCGAATAATAGAATAAGAGGAAGAAGAAGAAGCAGAGATGGAATTGTAGAATGCAGAGACAGGGAAGAAAATGGAAAAATTAAAGGGAATGGGATAAATCCTGGTGTGCTAATTAAGGGGGGATTGGTAATAAATTAGGGTTATTTATAGCGATTGGCCCATGTGTGAGCAGTCCGCGTGAATGCGTTAAGGCCTCTCACGATTAGGCTGGAGCACTGGAATTGGAATTGGCACTGGAACTGCAAGAGAGAAATAAAGTTAATAACTATCTATAATCAATTAAGAAATGGTCCGCCATTCAAATTTTCGAGATCGATATCCATCGGTGTTAACTGACGATAAGAACATGGCCACCCAACACATTCCCAAACCATTGGCTGTTGTGATTACACAAATATAATTATCATCACTCACTTTCATGAATACAACATGTCTTTAACAAATATTACAATATGATTTAGATTATATTTAATTAGTCGATAGGTTGAAATTTCGAAGAATAAGTATATTGCCGCTCTTGGACTGCAAAGAAAGGAGAGATTCTAGGAACTAACTAATGGATTCGTCCATTAAAATTGCCTACAAACTTGCTCATTTCCGCCTTATAATATTAGAATTTAAATATCATATTCTAAATGGTGATACAAATTAGAGGCAGCCGCAACCTCCATTCGCTCCAAAGGATAAACATTTATATATTTTATTGCAAAAAATTCATATATTGTGAAACTTAAGTTGGTTCTGCCAATCTGAATAACTCAACTAGTTAAGGCATAACTCTCTAATAAAAAAAAGTTATAGATTCAAATCTTCACCATCACATATTATTGAACTAAAAAAAATACATGATTTGGTTCGGGTGTGCATAAGGTTGCATGGTGGAACAGGACAAAAAAAATGTAAATGTGGGATCTATAAATTAGATTATGATAGAGAGGGGGTGAAGGGCCTACTAATTAACAGGAAAGCATTGAATTCGTAGGGTTGCTCCGTTATAAGAGGTGTGTGTTAAGTGCAAACTTTGTGATGAATTGGTGTTGTTTGTTTGTCAGTGAATGAGAGTTTTTGGCGCAAGAATGACGAGAAAATCAAATGAATAAGAAGTGAAAATTGGGCTGGACTAACCTCCTCAAAGACGGCCCAAAATGCTACGTCAAGGCCCAGCGACTTCCCTGGGAATTCAACCTCCACTCCAGCTTATTTATAAACAAATGCAAATCTGAAGGATACAACAATTTTGTGGGATGTAAAAATTTTTTAGAAATGAAAATAGTTTGTAAATAAATGTTATTTTGAAAATGGGAAGGAAGAGCAAATAAAAAAGTTGAGCACATGTGAACACTGGTCAGTGGGGTTGGGGCTACTAATGTTTTACACCACACGTAATATTTATTGGACGGAAGAGTCAAATGCACTCAAAGGAATTATGATTAAAAAAAAAAGAGGATGGTGATGGTGCCGCCGCATTTTATTTACTGCTTTTAATGGGATCGGTGATGACGTGTCTCGCCTTAATCATTTATTTGTTGGAAATGAAATTAGACCTAGGCTTAATGAACAAGACCTAAAGGCAATTTTCCTTCTACAAGATAATAATAACACATAGATTAAATTAGGACAATGTAATGAAAGGAAAAACATGTTAAGGGATGGAAAAATCCAACTCAGAGGATTATATTGGTTCGTCTTAATGATATATGGACTAGGTTCAGTTTCCTACAATTGCAAATTGCACTATAATATGTAAAAGATTACAGTGAAATTACAATGTGCACCCTCATTGCTGCATAAACTCGTCACTCAACCATCTTTTAGGTTCCAATGTTCTTTGGTACACAACTCACAAATAAACACTCTAAAAACTAACATTAAAACATAATACAATGTATATAGGAAACACAAAATTGCGACTGGGACTTCCTTATGAAAACTGACGTTGTGTCACGATATACTATGGGTAGTGATATGACGCTAGTGACCTAGTGTCTCAACGCTACAAACATGAAGCGTCTTCTATATGATGTTATATGCTATGGCAAGCGCCTTGACGTTGTCCTCTCGAGACAACCAGCTTTTGCATTATACTTCCCTTTCTTCGATGCATTTGATCATCAATCTGTACGATGAGTCTTCCACGATCAATTCTCTGGGTGTTTTGACCTCCACAAACCCAACATCATTCTCATTATTCTTCCCCAACTTCATATGGTCTATAGTATTATTTCATATTTTAGAATGATTTAAAATTTTCAATTTTAAAAATACTGAAATTAGAAAATTAAATTTCAAAAAAGATCTGTTCATAAATTTGTTATAAATGTAATAAAATTGATGAAAGTTAAAAGATGAAGGTTAGATTGAGTTAGGAATGGGACAAACTAAAAAAGGTAATTTACAAGAAAATTTTCACCTGAACCTAAAGCCTAATGCCTATCCTTCCACATTAAAATTCGGCCACATACTTCAAAAGTAAGATTCCCACGAATTTATCTTGATGTGTGCTTATTATTTTCTTGAGATATTAGTAGCAAGCATCTACGTGTTTAATTAAATATAATTAAAATAAGAATCGTCCCATATGAAAGTGTGTTGTAAAATTAGATTCTAATATAAATTGAGTACGTAATTCCTGCTAATATCTCCACAATGATATAATATTATCCATACCATAGATCACTCAGTTTTCTAGCCAATATGAGACATTTATTTGCTCTCTTAACAAACCTCTCCTCAAACACAGTAGTACTTGATACCCACCTTAGTATTCATCTGATTACCCACTTGAGCCTCCATCCAACACTTCAAATATATTCACAATGATATGATATTGTCCATTTTGGGCATAAAGCCTTTGCTTTTGGTTTCACTCTAAAAAGCATTGTATCAATGCAGATAGTTGTCACCACTTATATACCATGTATCACTTACTTTCTTAACCAATGTAGACCATCTGTTTGCACTATTAACATGTTCCAAACCAACAAGATTTTGACACTTGTAACACTCTAAAATTATTATATTCCTGTAATAATTTAAGACTGTTATTAATCTGTTGATGAAGGCAGTGTCATTCAAAAAGTAAAAAATAAAATGACGAAGGCAGTGACTTTAGTATACTATTATTATCCGTGTGTAGGATAGTTGTGAAAGATTTGGCAAAATGTAAGAGCTTTGAAGATAGAATTTATTACTGATATAGGCTTCGATTCATTTGTGAAATGCAAATACAGTAGATTGGAGAATCTTCATCAAGCATACTAGGAAGTTGTACTTTACTTTTAGATATTAATTCATGAAACATATATAGTAGCCATAAGATAATCATTTGTAATTTCAGCTGGTAGCTAGTTAATGAAGAATTGGCATATCTTTCATTTTCCATGCCCGGATCCATATCCAGAGCCGGAGCCGGAGCCGGAGCCTCCACGACCACCCGATCCAGAACCAGCTCGAGACCCAGCGTAGGAGCCTGCTTCGGAGCCAGAGTCAGAACCTGACCCAGACGAAGAAGAAGAGCTTGAACTTGAACTCGAACTCGAACTGGACCCGGAACCCGCGCCAGAGCCAGAGCCAGAGCCAGAGCCACCAAGTCCAAGGCCTATGCCGGCTCCAATCCCGACCCCGACCCCACCCAGGTCAATGCCTAGGTCTTTCCTTGCGACTCGGCTCTCGGACACCGCAACAAGAGAGGAAACAAGGAGAGCAGCAAGAAGCAAGGATTTCAAACTACCCATTCCTATTTAGTTAACAAGTACTCAACCTTGCGCAGCGTAACAAAGCTCTCTAATTAGAAGAGAAAATTAAATAAAAGCAATGTTATCTTATATCATATCTTGTGTTTGTTGGAGGAAGTATTGGTATTTATAAAGGTGCAGAGGAAGCACAGGGCAGGCCGGAAAATGTTACAAGTCCCATTGCGTAAAGATGGCACATGGGAACTAGTGGAGTAGCACGCGCAGGCCAATCCAATGCCTTTTTTTCTACCTCCCACTATCTTTTGTCACATTATCTACCACAGAAGCTGAATTTGTGGCA
>JAOANK020000022.1:5836163-5846775 GCA_026257165.2 Telfairia occidentalis | reverse complement strand
GAATATATCAATGAAAAATCGATATCTACGGATATTTTAGTAAACTGAAAAATTTATAAAAATTACTTTAAATAATAATTAAGTTACCTTCCTCCCAAAATAAGTAATAATTCTTATTATTAATATTTATATTTATATTTATTACTAAATGATGTTATTTTTTACGTTTTATAGATTTTTATACATATATTAGAAATATCGATTATTTTTAATATCGATATCGAACCCTCCAATTTACGAATATATCGACGGATATATCGACATATCAATGATATTTAAATCATTAGTAATAGTAATAATAACAAATTATCAAGATAAGATATATTTATTTTTACTCTAATTAAATTTCTATTTTATTCAATTCTACGCATTCAACTTCAACTTTAATAACCAATCAATCTCTAATATGAAATTATTGAAATTATAAAGAAAAACATACTACAGTTTAATTTTATGGAAATGGGTGAGTTTTGAAGATTTTTTTAATCATCAATCTATGTATTATTAATTGAGCTTGATTTTGTGTAAGTTTTGGTTTTTTTTATTATTTATTATTATTATTATTATTTTTATAACTTGCTGAATTTTAAGGGATTATTACTACTCTACTTTTTTAAAAAAAAAAATTAATTAATGGATGAATTTAATGAAAATTGAATATATGATAAAAATGCGAATCCCCTGCTGCGACTAGCTAGCGTATAAATCCGGTATGGGTGCACAAATTTTGGTGTTTTCTGGAAGATCGCGAGAATTTGGACAAGTGTTATTCAGAGTTTGCCCACCCCCGCACTTGGGAGGATTAGTGGAGTTCATCCAGAGCTGCTTTTCTTTTCATCCCATAATTTTGTGTTTGAAAATTTCATAAATATTTTATTGTAAAGTTTTTTTGAAATTTTGAAATATTTATTTTATTTTTTTATTTCAAACTGACAATTATTTTGGTCTTCTCCATTCATTACTGGAAAACATATTGGCCATCATTCTTTAAAGTCTAATATGTTCCTGTATTTTTCTCTCTTGCCAAAAGTATAATTGTGATGTGTAAAAAGACGGTAACAAGTGTAGTTGAATTTCAACTATGTGTATTATATTTAAGACGTTATTTTGTTGTTGGTCCGTTAATGGAGTAAATAAATGGATCGGCTGATGTAAATAATTTTCTGTAAATACAGACTGACCCCACATATCAAATTTTCATTTTAGTTAGGTTTTAATATTCCAACAACATAAATGAAAGAATTAAAATAGACAAATTTAGAGATGAAAATAAACTAAAAATAAATAAAAGTTGGGGGTTGGAAAAAGTGAATATATATACAAGACGACAATGATTTATTTAAGAAATAAAAAGAAGGTATTTGCAAAACTGGGTGGAAATAGAAGAAGAGGAAAGAGAAAGAGAAAGAGAGAGAGAGAGAGGGAAACAAATGAAAGGGGGGAAAAGAGGGGAAATCAAGTTGTTGGTGTTATTGGGAGTGTAACTAACTTAACTTAACTAACTAACTAACTAACTAACTTCGAAACTGCTGGAGGACTGAAGAGAGGAACAAAAGGAGATGAGCGAGAAACAGCAAGAGAGAGGCGAGGATGAGGAAAACGCCGAGCTTCCACCATTTGGACTGCAAAGTTTTGAGAAACCCTCGTTTGCAGGAGAGGCAACTATAGCACAAATTTCCTCTGTCATTGTCCCATAAATCACAGTCGCTGTTGTATGGGTTTGATTGCAAATTTGTTCCTTGTTCCTTCCTCCTCCAGAACGTCGCATTTATATATTCCATTTCACAGATCGTTGCTGGTGTGCAGCATCCCGACTAACACATTATATTCAATAACAAAATCAAACACTCATATTAGATAACAACGCTGCATAGCATTAACAATTTTGATTAAACAAAAAAGCCATTTTTAATTCATTACCTCAAGAGACGACAACTTCTTGAGGCTAAAATCGTAAGACTTGAGCATCAAGGTTCTGGAGACCAAATCATCGCAGGCGCCGGTGTCGTAAATGCAAGATTTTATGTGGTCCCAATGGGCTTCATCGAAGACCTTCAATCTCAGCCACTTGGGGGACGCCGCCACCGACCGGCTCTCCATCTTATAGGCCCCCACAAGCGCAAGCCCAATTATAAAAATCAGCAACAGAGGGACCATCACAATCAGAAGCCCAAGAACCGGGAACCGGGACCTCATGAAAACGACGCCGTTGCTTATTAGAAACAAGAATATCAGCCCAATCCCGATCCCCACTTGGAAACTTGGCAGCTTCAGAATGCTCTCGCAATCCGAGTCTCTCACGTAAAATATCCACACAATGAACCCCAGAACCGGGATCGACAATATCAGTGTCACCGTCGACAGAATCTTGTCCAAGTTGTTTATTTGAAAAAATGGGTTATTGTTTTTCGCCACCCCATCGCCTCCGTCACCCCCGGCTTCTTTGTCTTTGCACGCCTTCTCTTGCTCTACCTGGACGACTGCGGCGGCTTCTTCTTCAACAGCGTTTGCATTATTATTATTCTCTGCCATTTCTGATTTCACGACGACTGACTACTAACGAAGGACACGACCAAATCCAGCAATCTAATTAATCAGGCCAAGGCCTGTTTTTTTTTTTTCCCTCTTTATATATATATCACTTGATATACCTGTACGATTTATTAATAAATCATCACGTTGTATTATGACAAATCAAGAAAGAACATATTATAGGCAATAAGTTAGTAGAATTTTTCGTGGTTTTGAGGAGTAAAATGAGGGTGGGTTAGTTGGGTAGGATATATTGGGGATGCTGATGAGAAATAGTAGGGGTAGGGTTAGAAAACTATTTACTATTAAGCAATAGTTTGACTCAAGAAAAAAAAATCTTAATTAAAAATAAGATTTTATGTATTCATTGACACAGTAAAAAGTTCTAACTCAACTGTACTTTCGATGTAATAGGGATCTACTGGAGACTTGACTTAACATGTTCAGAGATTATTGGCATAAGGTTGAAACAATATGGTCTGCAATATTAAATAGTTTAGGTCTGTGAGATATATTAAGAAATTGCATTTTGAATATGTATCGAATTATTATTAAGGAACAATCTGTTGGATTTGTGGGTGAAATCGATCAAAGCTCAATTGGCTTAGACATATTTCTTCGATCAAAAGGTCATGAGTTCGAATCCTCATCCTTACATATAGTTGAACTATATATATATATATATGTTGGGATTATGAAGCCAAAATAAGACTTTAGAGCTTTCTTATAAAAATAATGAAAAGAATCATTCTGGAACCTTCATATATAATACCTGCGATTGCAAAAGATTAAATGTAACGGTAAGTTTGAGACAAACTAATATAAACGGTGATCTGATGTAATATTAATTGTTCCTATCTCTTTCTTGTCTTTCCTTTTGTTATTTAATTGTGATATGCTTTATCCTATGGATGGAGCATAGCTTATATTATTGTGGTGGCCACATTTGACAGATTGTTTTCATGTTCCTCTGTTTTTTGGGCTCGATGAATGAAATTATGATTTTTCATGATTTTCCCAACTTATGTATCAAAGATAAAAATTAAAAATATAAACGTACATATAGTTTTTTTTTTTCTTTTGATAAAAACGTACATATTAGTTTGAATAATGTGTAAAAATTCGATTTTGATGATATTGAATGGACCTCCATAGCTTGGGTCTCTGGGTAATACAGATACAAGGCTTAAACCCAAGGCAGATTGTACATTAATTTTTTTTTAAAAAAATTAACAAAAGTGTGAGGAAGGAAGAATTGAACCCACAACCTTATGGTCGGGAAGCTATGCCGAAATCAACTGATTAGCACATTAAAAGCTTGATGGAACACTAATTTCATATGAAATATTAAAAAAAAAAAATTGTTACATTGATTTTTTTTAAAGGAGAATATTATTAATCACAGCAAGCCACGAGAAAATAGTTTTTTTTTTCTTTTGACCAACACAAGAAAATAGTTGGAGATTACAAAATTGTCAAGCCACGTAGGTAAATATTCAGACCAAGTGTCTGAATACGCCAAAGAAGCAGCACAGTTTTATGAACATATAATTAATACATTGATTTTATAAACATATTAGCTCCTACTAAATTTGTCGACATAAACCTAATTCAATTAGTTAAGATATGTGATATAAACTAAAAAGTATATTGTTGAATTAAAAAAAATTCCAACTAAATTTTAAATATTTAATTTTCATAATAACTCACTGACTAATTTAGAATTTAATTTACTTCATTGGTAGCTTAAATTGTAAATTAAATATTTGGTTGGATCTAAGGCATTAGTTAAAAAAGGAAACGAACTTAGAGAATAGTATTTGTTTTAATAAACATAAAATTAAAGTTTATGGAATATATGAAATATATAAAAAAGTTATACAATAATGTCTGAATAAATAGTTGTCTGATATAATAAAATAGATAAGTCATTTACATAGCATAATTTAAATTAAAATAAAACTTAAATGTAATGTAAAACAGTACCGAAAAGTTAAACTCGTGGTATATTTAAAAAGAAAAAAAAGCATTGGTGGTGATTAAATTTTTATGAAGATTTGAAATTTTTCCTGACAAAAAAACTCATAATTCAACGCCTTAGTTTTAAAATGTGCATCCAATTCAACACGTTTCATCCGGATGACTTTTAACGTGTTCTCTTTCTCCCTTTTTGAGAAAAGAAAAAATTAAAAAAAAATCCTTTCTTTTATGGATTTTCAACGTCATAAAGATTTAGATAACTATGTTCCTCTACATCTTCTCGGAATGTGTTCATGGTTTTGGAAAAAAAATGGTTATGAGAGCAAAATCAGCTTCTTTATATAACATAAGGCTACTTTAGACAGATAGTGGATGGAATTAAGCTACAAAAGAATAATAAGATTGTTGAAGAGATTAGTCCTATCCGATAGAAGCAGAATGAGGTCACCAATACATTGGCAACTCATACAAAAAAGAATCAATTTTCGATGATTTGGATGGAAGATTATTTACTATAGGTATTGAACGCACTCAGCGTTGATTCACCTAACATTTTTTAATTTGCTTTCTTTTATCTTTTATCTATTGTGTATCTAAAAAAAAGCGACTTTCGTCACGTGTTCGAGACGAACATTTTGGCCTTATCGAGTTGGCTAGAGGACAAGCTGAACTTCATAGCTAACCTCATTTCACCCAATCACACCTCGTCTTGGGTGGCACATGTGCTCTCCATGTGTGAATCACTCTATCATAATAGGTACGGAGGACCGTAAATGACAGAAATCACCCTACAAATTCCATATATTAAAGGGAGGGCCCTCATCCATTAAAGATAAGGTACGCAATCTTAACTAAACTCAACTCGACATCAAATTGAACTAAATACTAACTTAGTACGACCCTGGTGTGAGGATTTGCTTGTTGGTTGTCACCTCAACTGATTATATATATATCTATACCAATGATTAATCTGACCATAATTAACTTATGTATTTAACTTAATGGTGAGATATTCAATTTTTCATACCACTTTTTTTTATAGTTAAATTTTCCATATCACATAATTGAATATATATATATATAAAAGAACCAATTCAAATTCAAAATCATAACAAATATCTAAAAAGACAACAAAACAATCTTTAACGAATATCATTTACGAATACGGAAAGACTTAACCTGCAGGTTTGACTAAGATCTCTGTTTGTTGTGTGTGGAAAAGGCTTCTTCTTTTAAGACTTCTTGTTTTTCTTTGGATTGAAAAGGCTTTCTCCAATCTCCATCTTCATTTCAAAGAGTTAAAGGACCGCAACATTGAAAACGCCAATAGTCCTCCCTCTACAAGCAAACCATTATAATTTGCCCAAAAATCACAAAAAAAAATTATTAAATGCAAATGCAACCACCATTCTAATATTGCTTCTAATTATTAATTATTCATATTATTTTAATTTATCTCTCATATACCTAACTCTTGTATAATTATCGACCGGGTATGTTTGTTTAGGTTGTATTGAATAAAATTTTCCAGTCACAAACAATTAGCATCAATTTCAAGTGTGAAACAAAGGTAATTTCACGACCTAAACCCCAAAAAAAAATGAAAATTGAAAGGTCGAAGTCGTATCATTTCCTTTTCCCATTTTGTCGAATTCAAACTTTTATTGTGTGGTTTGTGCCTTTTTATTTTCTCATACTTCTCTTTCATTTTTAACCCACACAAAATGTCACTTTTGTCCTCCATTCCAATCTCTCTGCTTTCTCTCGCTCAACTTTTGTACCTCAAAAATCACACTTTACATTTCCAAGATATTTATCTCTCAACTTTTACCTCCCAATCATTTTTTCTAAGTAGTTTGTTACTCATTTTAAAATACTCCTTATAAAATATTCCACCTTTTAAATGTGTGAATGGCAAAAATCAATTTTGAAATCTTAATGTAAAAAAGATAACAAGAGTTTCTATTTTCTACCATTCAAATACAAGGGAGCATCTTATCCAAAAATAAAAAAATACAAGTGAGCAACCCCAGTTTGAAAAATCAAGTGCATATCCCGAAAACAATTAATTAAAAAAAAAAAAAAGCCCTTCTGTTTTTGCCTGTTGAGGGGGAGGGAAACGTTGTGAGAATAATATACTCATAAGTCATAACGACTAGTTGGGGATCCAAAATTTTATGTCAGAAGAGTAATTTATAGGAAGAAAATTTGAAATGCAATGATATCTTGATATTCATTTATATATTTCTATATAATAATAATAATAACAACATTTAAGTCCAATTCATAGTATAAAGCATTATTAAAGTTGAGAAGGTTGAAGCTTCCTCTAAACCTAGATCCTGTTAGGAAAAATGTCAAAACAAGATAAAACTACTAGAAACCAACCCACATAAATATATTAATCAATAGGTTTTAAGATTTGATTTGGTTACTCCTGAGATACAACATCCTTCAAGAGACCTCGTGTGTAGCATACTTAGAAAGAAGAAATAATCACTTTCAAAAGCGTTTTTTGGAAGATAAATTTTGTATGAGATAGATGTGTATGTAAAAGTTCTTTTAAACAAGAGACAGTAATAAAACTACACAACCAGAAAATTATTCAATGAGATGACTATAATATGATTGTCTTCTAATATCGATTAGATTTAAATTCGAATATCTCTTTGCTCTTTAACATTTATTGGATATAAATTCAAGATATTTTTATGATTTTTCTCTCATAAATCTAATGATGTAACATTGTCGGTCACATCATGGTGACCTCCTTCAATATTTTCTCTTTTTACTAGTTAATTTTTTTTAAGAAAAGAATATAGATAAAATAAAATAAAATCTTTAAATTGTATAAGAAAGTCCATAGTAACAAGCTGGAAGCTTCATTCAAAACCATATGTTTGAGCCGTCGCTTTTGAAGTTTCAACTTTGAATATGCTCTCAAACCAAAAGAAATATCTCAGAAAGACCTGACCTCACCGGTTCATGGATCCACACCGTCAACGTTCCGTCACCTAAACAACGCGTTGCCAAAACGCTATATAATATAATTATAGACAATTAACCCACAACACAACCAATCAAATCTACTTCCAATCCTCTCCTTTCTGTCTCTCTCTCTCTCTCTCTCCAGCGTTTGGGCCTCTGTTTTTCTGATTCTGGACGATGGTTCGGCTGAGCAATAACCTGGTTGGGATCCTTAATTTCATAACCTTTCTTCTGTCTATTCCGATCATAGCCGGCGGGATATGGCTGAGCAGGCAGGGGAGCTCCGACTGTGAGAAATTCTTGGACACGCCGGTGATCGTCATCGGAGTTTTCCTTCTATTGGTCTCACTCGCGGGTTTCATCGGCGCGTGCTTTCGCGTGAGATGGCTTCTCTGGATTTACCTCTTTGTCATGTTCCTCCTCATCCTCCTCCTCTTCGTCTTTACCATCTTCGCCTTCGCCGTCACCAACAAAGGCGCCGGAAAAGTCCTGTCGAACAGAGGGTACAAGGAGTACAGGCTGGGCGATTACTCCAACTGGCTCCAGGATCGCGTCAACAACAACAAAGACTGGAACCGAATCAAGAGCTGCTTGATTGACGGCAAGGTCTGCACCGACTTCAACAGCAAATTCGCCAGCGATACCGTCGAACAGTTGTACACCGAGCATTTATCTTCCATTCAGGTACCCCCTCCAACCAACAAATCCTCCAATTCTAAAGAAAAAATTGTTATCACAACTAAGTAACTAACTAACAAGCTTTTCTGTTCTGCAGTCTGGTTGCTGTAAGCCGGCAGATGAGTGTAATTTCACATACGAGCGGCCAATTCAGTGGGCGAAGCCAACCAATTCGAGTACCTCGAATCCGGACTGTGCGCTTTGGGATAACAACCCACAAACTCTGTGCTTCAATTGCGAGTCGTGCAAGGCTGGAGTGCTGGACAATTTGAAGCGAAACTGGAAGAAAGTGGCCATCATCAATATTGTTATACTCGTCTTTCTCATCATCGTCTACTCCATTGGATGCTGCGCTTTCAGGAACAGCAAGGAGGAGAATCATTATCCTAGATGGAAATGAACCCATTAATTACCACCCCATCTCCTTCCATCGGCTGATTTCTCTCTTTTTCCCTCTTTCTTGTAGAGGGTAATTTTATTTTCTTTCATTTATGCTTTGTTTTGCTCTTGTTCTACTTTCACCCATCTAGGGACATATTGACTCGTCTGGTTTAGTTGTAGCTGTTTGTGATTATTATTTAATATTATTTTCTGTGGTATAGATGAATAAAATCTGGTGACCCTTCGTGTTCCTCTGTAATTTAGACGTCTGATGAAGGAAACGATCATTTTTCATCTAATTTTTTTTCTTTTGGTTATATGATTATATCTAATTATTCAATAGCTAGTTTCTGGGTTTGGGTTCTCAGAATGTGAAGAGAAACACAGAGTTCGTCTTATAAGTAGGTAGTTCACAGTTTTTGAAAGTTGACCAGTGGCGTGCTTGGTTGGAATTATTGTTTTAGTAGTTTAATTGCTCTTTTTGACTAATGAAAAATAATGTATTTTAAATCAACTTTCTGGAGAATTTGAGACACGTGACTGGATAAGCATCCAGCGTTGATAAAGTTGCTGCAGTACGCAATTATTTCTGGGTCCACTCGGTACGTAATGTCTTTTGGGTTGCTTCTTTTAAAATAAAATTATTGTTGATGTCTGAATTTATCAGGAAATATGGCTGTTTTCTAATACACCTAAGAGGTATGCTAATTTTTTTATTAAAAAAAAATGTTAAAAATACCTTTAGTTCGGATCAATCCACTTTTCTTTTTTTTTTTATAAAATATTTTTTGTCCTCCAAAATCATCTAAAAAGTTAATCCAAATACGATTCTCTAAGATTAAAAGTAATGTTTGATGTATTACTCATAAAAGGGTAAAATCGTAAAGTCGTCATTGTTGTAATACAACAAATGTGGGGTTAAAGATTTGAACCTTTGACCTCAAGGGGAATGAGTTGTTGACGTGAGATTTTGGACAAGGTGACAACCGATATCAAGTTCGAGTTGAGTTCTGATGTAAGAAAGACTTGCAAAACTAGACCTTGTATGGGTGTGGTGCTTAGCCATTTACACTCTGAATCTTTTAAGATAATACTTAGTTCTACTTAGTGTCGAGTTGAGTTTAGTTAGAACTGTGTGCCCTCGAGAAGGATGGGTTCCTTCTTTTATAAAGGTGGCACTAGGAAATGTTATAGTGGTTCGTACCAAAGAGTGAGTAGATCATTTACCATTTGACATCTGCATGCTTAGGGTTGTTGTAGTGCTTGGTATCCCTATGTCGACTGTTGGGCTATCCGAGATTTGGTCTCTCATTTCTACACGTTTGAGCTGGAACTCGAACATGTGTCTTCAGATGATCGAGCTACATGACTTAAATTTTAATCCACGACAAAAGTCAGGGGCGGATCCCTGTTGGGGCCAGGGGTACGATTTTTTTTTAATTTTTTTTTTGTTTAATTCTATAGTTTATTGAAGACGGCTAATATTTTTATATGTTTTGGGCCCAAAAATTCAATGTGCCCCCTTGACATGTTGGTTACATGCTCTCCTCGCCAAATTTTTAATTTTGTATTCAAATTCTATAAAGTGCATTGCAAACATTTTTTGTTATATATTTTTATTTCTCTTTCTTTTCTAATACATCTTTCACTTTTCGTCTTAATTTTTTTAATATTTTTTTCAAACTTTTCACTCTCTAAAATTTGTTTTTTTCAAACTTATTTTTATCTCTAACATATTTATCTCTAAAATATCTCTATTTATATTTTTTTTCTCTAATTTATTAAGACTCTAGCTACCAAATATTTCAATTTTTTCCATAAAATTTTCTCTTTTAATTTTCTCTCACAGTAATTTTTTTAATTTTTTAACAAATCTTTTTTTGTTTAACAAATATTATATTTTAAACTTTTTTATCCTCTAAAAGTTTTCATATTCTCTCCAATATTTTTAAATTTTCTATCGTTTTTTAATATGTTTTATCTAATATATCTCTCACTAATAATTCTTATTCTTTTTTTCTCTCTCTAACTTTTATCTTTACAAAAAATAATT
>JAOANK020000022.1:5805312-5818977 GCA_026257165.2 Telfairia occidentalis | reverse complement strand
TCAATTAGTTATTGATTCCGCATAATTGAAACTTGAATCGATTTGGGCATTGGGGATTAGATATATATATATTGATTTCAATTGTATTTGGGTTATTGTATATATTTGGAATATTCATTGCCCCACCTATCATAAACAATAATAAAATAAATGATATAACAAAATTATGGAAGTAGCGTAAAGCATGTGTCTTTTTTGGGAGTGCTACAAATATTTTCAATTAAAATAAACTCTCTGCTTGGTGGGTGGACGACCATGTTTAAAATTTTAATACACTATATAATGAACTCTTGGCATCTAAAAAACAATGTCTTATTTATAAAAATGGGGAAATTTTTATAACATTTACCTTTCTTAAAGAATTTTCTTATTATACATTTTACAAGAACTAATTGTTTTAACAAATAAAGAAGAGAATATGAATACAGTTGATTAGTTTCGCATTTCAAATTAATTAATTAATTTTTTCAAGACCTTGAAAAATTTTAGAAACGGGATGGTCAAAATAGAATATGAATATACAAACTTAGAAAGGACGATCAATTTAAATTAAGCATTAGGCTCAATCATAAAATTAGAGATAAAACAATAGGTAGTAATAAAATAAATAGGTGGAGTTAGAAATTTGAGAATACAAACGACACTTCTTACCCTTTTAAAAGAAAATTTAAATTGTAAATTCTGTTTTGAAACTCTCAAGTTTGTGTCTAATAGATTATTGAAATTTAAAAACTATCTAATAAATTTCTAAACTTTTAAGAGTATCTAATAAGTTCATGAACTTTCATTTTTGTATTTAATTAATAGGTCTTTAAAAAATTCAATATTTTAAACTTAATGGATGTATTAGACAGAACCATAAACTTCAATTTTGTATTTAATAAGTTTGTGATTTTTGTGTCAATTCGAACATAGTTCAATAGATAAGTCATCAATTACCATTGTAAACATTGATGGTTTAATCCCTCAACCCTGCAGTTATTGAGCTAAAGAAAGGTTTATGAATTTTAAAAAATCTTGATTCAGTCAATGATGTATTAAATACAAATTAGAATTTTAAAAATCTATTGAAGCAAAATTGAAAGTTTAGGACCTATTAGACACTTTTTACAGTTTAAATAAAGGCTTATTGGACAAAAAAAATTTGAAAATTTAGAGACCTATTGGATATTTTTTTAAAACCTCTCTTTATTTTAGAGGGAGACCCACAAGCGAACAAATAATTTTGACCTTGTAATAAATATCAAACTATGTGAATAGAAAATGATAACTCTCACTTTTCTATAGTTTTAATTTCTGATGTGTAAATGAAACCATAACAATCCCTTAAACGTGTCAAACCGAGTACAGCTCAATTGGTTAAAAACATATTTTTTGACAAAGAGGTCATGGATTCGAATCTCTCATCCCCATGCAGTTGAACTAAAAAAAAAAAGCCACACACACAATCCCCCACACACATATGATATTCCGATAAAGATGGAGGAAGCATATGGGATTGGGTCAAAGCATCTATTTTGTTACCAAAAGGGACAAGTACCATGATGGACCATTCAATATCATTGAATGGGTCATTTATAAAGCCTCATATATAGCCCATGATTTTCTATAAGCATGGGCCTATGTCGAACATATATTTCCAATTTCGATTCTTCTAGCTTTACTTAAGTTTATGATAGATTTGATTAGGTTAAAATATATTTTTATTCCATTCCTTTTACTACTTTCGTTTTACAATTTGGATTTCCTTCATCTCGATTTTATTTTATTAAGTTTTATTTCAATCTCTAAATTTTCAAGAATAATGTTTCTAAATTTTCAAAATGTTTATTTTAGTTCTTGAGTTCTTAAGATAATTTATTATACATTGAAAATGTCCATTTTAGTCCATAAAATTTAAAAAATCATTATTTTAGACATTAGCTTTATTTTAATTTTAACAATTTAATAATATAAATTTCGAGTATGTGTATTAACGTGTTAAATGAATCCAAACCATATAAGTTGAAATCAAGTATTGGGTAAGCGAATTTTGGGTGGACGTACACAATGACCAAAATTATTACTTCTTAAAAGTTCAAGTACTAAAATAGATATTATGAATTAGTATTTGATATTCTTTGCTATCTTTTTAAATTTAATAAAATAAACTTAAATATGCGTAATAATCATTTCTGATAATAGGCGGCCTACTATCTCAAACTATAAATACAACAATTGGCATCCTACTAACTTATTATGGCCTTCTTTTTTGTGGGTATCATATTAGTACTTGTCTATCTTTCATAATTACTCTATTAATAAAATATGTGGGGAAAATTTTCATTGATAGTTTCTCGTCCAATAGTAATCATGTTCATAGTTGTTTTCTCAAAAAGTTTATAATATTTCTGCATTATTTAACTCTTGTTTTGTTATATTTTACAGCCAACATTGAAGATACTCATTTAGAATTAAAAGGATATATTTTATTTTGAAACATATCATTCTTAGACATCTTATTACCATAAAATTCTTGATAAATAAACAGCACAATGATATATCAATTCATATAAATTAAATGCTGAAATAGAATAGAGCCAAACGAGTGTGAAAATGTCTCAATTATTGAGGAGTAACGTATACTGTTTTATATGATTTTAAAGCACACCACATAAATTAGCTTATAATTTATTTTTTAAAAGTAAAAAATTGTAGAAAATTTGAGAGGGAAATAGTGAATGGATATATGTGTTCACGTGACGGAAAACTGTACAAGAGCAGAAGTGGTAGGTTCGTTGTTTCAAGTAGTTAAAAAGTAAATTTAACTGCAAAAGTTTTCAATATTATATATCTTTTTTTTTTTTTTTTGAGTTTAACATTAATATATCTAAATATTATATATCTAAATTAATGAAATCAAAAGTATAATTCATTGATTTACGTGCTTCATAGGCTGTTATATTACAATTATAATTTAATAATTGTTACATTATCTCTTTAAATTTTATTTTAGCTTGCTAATTGAATCTATTGATGACACCCATGTAGAGGTTAATAGATCAATTTCACACTTGTAATTGTTAAATTCAATAATAATAACACTAATAATAATAATAAAACTCAATATTGACATATAATTAATTAATAAATGATCGTAATGATTGAGATTGATGGTTGTAATTAAGCAGAGTCTTAAATTAATGAAAGAGAATTTTAACATAATGAGCTGCATCAAAGCATGAGTTTTTTTTTTTTTTTTTTTTTTTGTGACATGAGCATAATGATGATAGACACCTATAACCAAATCTCCCTCCAAAAGTCCATAAGTGCATCAACACACAGCTAAAAGCTGCATGTAATGAACACACCTAAAAAGTAAACTAATGAAGAGATATCGCACAAAAAGCTACTGATCAGAAGCACTTTTCATAATTATTCCTTCCAATTTAGAAAGCTGAGACGACTTTAAATTAAAAACTAAAGCGTGTTTTAGTTATATTGTAATGAAAGAATAGTTAAGCTTTAATGATGCCCCATGTCCAGATTATTCCTTTTAGGAAAAAAAGAAAAAAAGAAATTGCACCCATCAATCATACAACATGTCTCTGCTCTGGCCTTTCCTTTTTATCAAGATATATATTGTCCGTAGAGGCATGCTTTGGTTATTATGCTTTGGTTGACTGTTAGGGGTTACGTGGTGGCCCTTGGACAGCTCTTCCAAGTAAACCTACCATTGCATCAGCTTTAATTTTTTGATGCTTAGCTACAGCTTATGGTTTACATTTAAAGAGATGAGGGCCATTTGGTATTTATCTTTATATATGGTTTTATCCCACAAGCCTCTGCATATATGCTTCTTTAGTGGTTGGCATGTGCTTCTCTCTCTCTCTCATCCAAACTCTCCCATTTGGAAATTAAAATCCTATGATTTAAATACCACACACACCAAAAAAAAAAAAGAAGAAGAAAAGTAGGCCCTTGTTTGTCGGATTGACATTCCAAACACACCCTTTCCAACTGTCAAATCTCTTCATTTATTTGTCAAACTTAACATAATTTAACTGGTTAAATACATCTTTATATTTGGTTAAACGTTTAACTCCTCGTCTATCCAATTCTTTCCATCTATAGTAACTTTTTAAGAAACAACAAACTAACATTGCACACACAATTAGAAGCAGCTGTTGAATTATGGTGCCCTGACTATGACTTTTCATTGCCTTTTATTTACCCCACCTGCCACCTCCTTCACTACTTGGGTTTCAATGACATAGCCCTGTTAGATTTTAATTTCCCTTTTCAATATGTACCATCGTCACTTTTCTTTTTTGCTTTCTTTTTTTTACGTGGGAAGATAAGATATTTGTTTACTTACTGTTTCAGATTATTGATTAAAAAAAATGGTCGTGGAGTCATGGGGTGTGTCCAGTTAATAAATATTTGAAGCTCCCCCAGGAAGGAAGTTATAAACTGGCTCACACACACAGGCACAGGTGGTTGAGTCGTAGTTGGTTTCAATAATCAACGATTATTATTATTTTTTGTTGGAGTTGTCATAATTTTTCCGATATGGAAGGGAAATGGGAACTGAGTAGTACTCCTTCAGCAGCACACCCTGAGACAATGGATGTGCTTTCAAAAGCATGGTGCAATTTTGCAGTTCAAACTTTGAATCCTGATCGGCTGCAACATCAGAAATCCGGCCTCCTTCTCATCGACACCCCAATTATGGATAATAATCTCCATGCCCTAACCCTATCTTCAGATCCTAATTTTCCGGTCAGTAAAACACCAACAACGTAACCCCATGTACATATATGTGCATATATGTTTCTTGCTTTTTTAAAATTAATATTCAAAGTACGTAATTAATGAGAGGATTCTTGAATAGACGCAGAAAGTGGAGAAAACCTTCAGGATGGACGCTGAAGATCATGTCAAGCCCATGCCATCTTGGAAATCTAATGATATGAAGGTAACCAAATTTTCATTACTTCAAATTATATATATAATGCTTCTTATTTCATTTATTATCGTGTATATCAAAATTTTATTTTATTTTTGTGTTTTTTTTTTCAGTCGTTTATATGGATGCAACAAGCAATGCATCCGGAGTTGAACTATAGTAGTTATTTCCGAAAGAAATGGGTAAGATTTTTTGTAATTGGAACCATTGATCAGCTCAATTATAGTTTTGGTCCCTGTGCTTTGTGGTTTGGAGAAATTTCATTTTTTTTTTATCAGTTTAATAATTAAATTGAAAATCATTTCTGTTCACTTCATGAAAAAAATATAGAAGTCCACAATGGAAGAAGCATTGATGTGAACATTCATGGATAAATAATGATATATGGACAAAAAGCAGTCATGTTATTCAGAACGGACCAATGGAATTTGACTGTTATTTATGGCCTCACAATTTCCTTTCCTATAGGAAAGAAATACAAGTTATAGAAAATTAATTATTGAATGATGTGCCGGCTTTTTTTTTTTGGTTTTTTTTTTACTAATTTCTTCAAGATATATTTTCTAAATTTTAAATGTTGTATCTATTCAGTTCCTTAAAAAATTTATAATAGGTGATCGTGAGTATTGCGTCTAATTAATTAGTCTTTATATTCATAAGAATTTCTAATTAGTTTTCAATCTTGTAATTTTGTGTCTTAATAAATCTCTTTTAACGACTTATTTAACATTTTTATCCGAGAAATTAGTACTAGCGGTCTTTTTTTTTTTTTTTTTTTGGAAATGAGTACTATTAGTGTATTTAATGGGTACTATGTATTTTTTAAAAAGGATGTGATGGGTTGATTTGGAGCCTTTAATAATTATAGGTCACTAAATCTCATGGGCTGTTAAAGTAACATATAAAGTTAATAATAATAAGGATTTATTAGACCAAAAAAATTGAAATTTTAAAAATTTATATCAACTTTTTAAGATAAAAGGATAACATAGATATTTAGGTTCGGGAGGATTTGAATCTGTAAGTGTGGGTTGCAGTTTGAGTGGAAGATTGTACCACTGAAGAAATTCTCAATAAAGAAATGGGTAAAGGAGATAAGAGAGAAGCGAAAAGATGAAGAAAGGCTTGAGAGGGCTAAAATTCATGCAGCTATATCGGTGGCCGGTGTAGCGGCGGCACTTGCGGCCATTGCAGCGGAGAGCTCAAGTAAATTAGACGGTGAAAATAAGTCAGGTTCAGGTTCAGGGTGCGGAAAAGAGGCGGCAGTGGCATCTGCGGCGGCGCTAGTGGCTGCACAGTGCGCACAAGTGGCCCAAGCTATGGGCGCCAAAACCGAACATCTTACCACTGTCATTGCCTCTGCCATAACCAGTACTACTCCGACTGATATTCTCACCCTCACGGCTGCCGCAGCAACATGTAAACTTACTTATCTATCCCTTGTTTCTTTCTTTCACTTTTAGTTTTTTCCCCCATAAAAATTAAATTACAATATTGTTTTGTTTGCAGCGTTGAAAGGAGCGGCGACCCTTAAAGCAAGATCTGAATATAAAAACAAATCAAGTGGAGGAGGAGTTGCATCGGTGTTACCTATAGATCAGGAGGATAACCATGACATTCATTTTAATCTTCAAAAATCAAGATCCATCCTCGCTCAAGGTCTCATTCTCAAACTTGAGTTACCAAATGGTAAGGCCAACATATATATATATTTTTAATTCAAATAATAATAGTTTTTTAATTATATCTAATTATATATATCTTCTTTTTTTCAAATTGAAATAGGAAAGTACAAGAAGAGATCAATTTCTATCATCCAAAACAGTGACACAAAGGTTTCATTCTAATACTCTTCATTTAATTTAACGCAGAGCTTTTTGAGAATTAATCATAGGGTAAAGGGACATGAATTTTGTACATTCATTTCCTTTTTCAAATTTTCAGGTAATTATGAAGATCAGGAAGCTTAACATGTTGAAGACCAAACAAGAAAGTAAGTCGTGTAACTTTTAGTTCGTCAAATACTTTTGTTCTATGCTTCTCACGGGTAAATTTGAACCTCTACTCATTATAATTCATGGAATGCAGATGTTGTGTTAGATATGTATATTGAGTTATATAAAGATGAAAATGAAGAAGAAGACGAAAATGACAACGAGGAAGTTCATACATGTTACCTCATTGTTTTGACGACAAATAAGGGCACATTCAAACTTGACATGGAGGACGATTATCAAAATTACAAAATATGGGCAACGGCCATAAATCAAATGATAATGCTTTCCGCTCATTCTTTTACACGATTTTAAACATTTTTATTTGATGTTATGATGTTCGCTTTATGCACTATGCTATGTTTCTAGAATTCAATATTTGTAATTTGATTATATTATTGTGTAAAGTAGTACATATTTTCATTTTTATATGAGAATTTCATTCTATTATTGCACATTTTTGGACAAAATCACCTCCATTATTGTTTTTTATATTACTAATTCGTGCATAGCTTAATTAGTTAAGGTATATATCATCCATCAAAAGGTAAAAAAAAATAATAATAATAAGAGTATAACTCAGTAAAATAAGACACTTATTAATATCATAAAAATTGATGTTTTTAATCCCAAACCTGCATGTTTCGAACTAAAAAAACAAATCGTATATAACCATTTTGATATATTGCCAGTGCTACACAAGGTAATTATTCTATTCACATTCAAGATAGTATCTTTAACTGAATTAATATCTTTTCAAAAAAAAAATCAATTAATTAATTAATATGATAAACATTTAATTCAAATTAATTAAAATATTACTGTAAAAATTTAATAATAAATAAACATTTTTTTAAGATTAACGATTTCCCCTAGCCAAAGAAAACTTAGAAATTAAAAAATGAATTCCAATTTTCCCTTTTCAAATTGAATTTTTCTGGACAAAATGTTCAGTTCGTCTTTAAAATACATTTTTGGGGAGTGGAAGAGTCCTTTGTTGTTTGCTTTTCTTTACAAAATTGTGGCTGATCTACTCGGCTCGATGCTCGATTGTTCATGATAAAATGTGTTCAATTACGTTGAAGAAGTGAAATTGTTTGATTGCCTCTGACGAATTTAATTGCTAAATTTTCTACTTTTACATTGCATCAAGTTGACCTAAAATTTCAGATATTAACTTTGTTCGATTCTCTCTCAGATCCTTTTTCTGATGACCTAAAATTGCACCAAAATTTACCAATGCGGTTTCTGGACTGGCAAATTACAGTGCTCTTTGCCTTATACTTCTAATTATAGTTGTTCACTTGTGATGCTTAAGTTGTGCCCATTGTGTTGTTGAATTTAGAAGAGACACTACTCAGGAATTTTTTTATATCACATTCTTTCAAGGAGGTTCGATATGTTCCTATTGTATTTGCTATTTTTGCAGGCTATACTATAAATTATGGAGATGGCCTCCGTTTCATATAATTTTACAAGTTACAATGAATAGAATTTTAGTAAATTGGAAACAAAAAATAATGTGTATAGGGGAGAAAGAAAGAAAAACGTAAAATTATGAATGAAACTTACTTCATTGCAAATATCAGAGAAGTTTTTTGAGAGCAGTCCACAAGAGAATCCTGCGGGGTCGATCTTGAAACCTGGCTTGCCAACTGGGTTCATCGCTTTCATAGACAAAACCACTCTTCATGTAGAGGTTCTTCGCAGGTTCATTGTCGAAAGCTACATGGATGTATAGATCACTGATGCCTAAAACATAAAGGTTATCCATTTAGATATTACCAGTAAAGTTTCACCATGAACACTGAGATCACATTCTAAAGTGATGCGAATCATTCCTAAAGATCATGACGGTTTTTCTTCTTTGACATGAATGAAATTGGCTAAACACAAGTGGCTCAAAATGGTTACCCCAATCTTCAGCAATTGTCTTTGCCTTTGCAATCAGTGCATAACCCAACCCATTCCTGTGCAGTTCCTTGGCAACACATACATTACTCAGGTATGCCCTTGCGAAATTGGCCTCAATTCCCTGTTGGAAAAATATTTTAGATATCCCTTATCATGAAAAATCAACAGAAGATTGAGATCCATTAGTGTCTTGAAAATTTTCATTCCATACGATATTCATAAGCAAGTAGAAAGATACTTGCCTTTTGGATGGTTAAAGACTTGGTTTTTTGAGGTGATAATTGCCATGACTGAATTATATTCAGGTCCAAGACCAGTTAAGACACTCTTTACAATGCTATCTTCCTACATGATGTGACCTAATGAGGCCAGCAAATCAGTATAGCTCTTCATTCTTGTAAAGATATTTCTTCATGGAGAGACTTCCTTAATTCTAATTTTGAAGGAGCCTCTTGCATTGCATATCCTTGGCTTTGCAAAGCATAGCAAAAGTTCTTTCTGAGTGTTTTCCAGATCTCAGCACTCATACTACAACTAACAACCTTGGACTACACAGCTCACTGATTAAAGCAAATAAAAATACAGGAGGCAAATAATTGATCCTAATATTTCCAGATTTAGTATTCTGGATTGCCTGAAGAACTGTTCTTCTTCTCCGATTCAAGAAAATTTTCAGCACCTGTCATGAAATTTTTTTCTACGACAACACTCTTATCCTCTATATGTCCCGATGATGCCATAGTAAGGAATTGGCATCCAATAAACTCGCCGTTCTGAATTGATTGGGACTGACACTCAGTGTGGTTAAGTGCTACCAGATTGCTAGAGGAAGCATCGGACAAATTGAAGACGACAGTCTTTACTAATGCTAGCTGCCAGAGCTTAGAACTTCGATATAACATAATAGAAACCAGAGAAAAAAGAACAATAACTATAGAAAGGCGTTGTACAACTTCAATGCCAACTCTGCTATTCACACATTCGGACTAACCAACCCACTATCTTTAAAAAACAACCGTTGGCAATAATAACATATACAGTGGCTTTAGTTACATAACAACCAGCTCAACATTATGACAAAGTGTTAGGCCCGACAACCTAAAGCCAGTTGATCCTCTCTAATTACTATTATTATATTCAAAGAAGTACAAATAAAAATAAAACTAAAACTAAAAAACTTGAATAGTACCATACTGTCCAGTGATCTGAATAATGGGAAACACATGGAGACTATCAAATTCTGATCTCAAAAGTCAAGAGCTCAAGAACTCTTGTTCTTAGTTAACAAATTGATAGCCAATATTTTAAAACCGTATTTTCCAGGTAAGATAGAAATTGAGCCAAAGGGTAACCCTGATTTTCGTAAAATATAATGAGACATATTCATGATTTATTATCAAAAGAGTGAAAAACATACCTTAAAAAATTATTAAAAAAAAAATGATCATTTACCTCAGGTTTCATTCCTGCTATTTCGTCTGGAAGCCTTATACACTGATTAAGGTCGAGTGTCCCAACTACAACTCGGTCTTCTCCATTATCAGAAAACTAAAACAGAAAAGGATTATAAGATTGTAGATCAAAACAAAGTAGAAGTCTGTAGAACTAGTATAATCTAAGCTTGCGTAATATGCTTCAACACAAAACTAACAGCAGCAAGAATGGAAGAAGTATGGCTAGAGCATTACAATTAACATTCTAACTTTTTTGCATTAGAGCCTGCATTTATACAATGTGGAAAAATAGCCAATAACTTTTGTTTCGATCTGTTTAATTCTGTTTCCATCTTCTGAATATGCTTTTGGTAAGTCCACATTATTTTGTTAGGCATAAGGGATAACAATTTTTTTCATTACTTTGGTTGGCAAAACATTATCAAACATATGGCTGTCAACTGTCTTAACACGCCTGGTGCCCACAGAGACAACTCACCTCATGTGAGATGAGGCAGCCTCATTAATGCAAGTGCCTTGTTGTTTTTCCTGCAATATCAGTTTTCTCTTCTTCATTTTAAACAATGGAAGAAAAAACCTAATTTCTTTTGTTCTTTGAAATGATGTCCATTTCTTTAAATATTCTCTACAATTTTTCATTATCTCATACTTCACAATATCATTTTCATATTTGAAAACTTGAAAATTTATAGCTTTCTCAGAATCCAAATCAAATTATGACTTTAACTAATTTCTGATTCTTCAAATATCATAACCAGCTGAACTGATTGAAACTTCAAGGTTCAAAATTCCTAAAGTAATCTAGGAATGGGTTCCATAACATACATTCATATTTAAACAATGCAGAAATAAACGGACCTTACATGTTGAACATAAATCATCAACTAGAGTTGATATTTCAGCTAACGGAAGAGTGGCATTTATGCAAGATACTCTTTTGAAGCTAACCCTTTTTCCAGCAATACGTTCTTTAATTGCTTCATATTCATGCTCTGCCAAGTACCTTTTATGATCCTAATGGAACTTGACAAAAAAGGAATGGCATCAGTACAGCACACAGAGTGCAAGAAATTATACATGCAAAGTGAAATCTAAATCAGGTGGGATTAGAAATGGAAGCTTAGGCAAGACAGCTTCACTGTTCATGTTTCCATCTTTATATATATACCTTTTTTATCTACAGGTCAGTTCTATCTCAAGAATCCATGAGTGTTCTCTTCATTCAATTCCATTCATCGATACACTCAACACAATTGGACCCACTAGTGATAGGAGTATACAAAAATGCACTCAAAGATGTTCCCAAAGTGAATGGCATTTGTAATTCGAGAATTTACAAAGAGATGGTTACTAAAAATTAGAGACTTCAAGGAACTAGTTTTAGGTCCCACTTCCCAGAACATCTAAAAAGGAAAAATAATATGATTACAAAAGTTTTGAATAATGATATTGCAAAATAAAATACCGAATGGAGACTTCAGTCTCCAGAATCAAACTTCCAAGTTCCCCAAACATTTCAAGAAATTGACTCCGGATAAACTTTAAACAATGAATTGTAACATATTTAGATGACTCACGTCGATGCCAAAGGAATCAGGGGGAAACTGATTGAAGGTGCGAACACGGAGACAAGCAGCAGCCCAGAACTCATCCTCGGAGGTACCTTCTGAGACCCTCAACTTAGATTTGTCGATTGTGATGGTCCGGGGGTGGGTGAAAACATTTGAGACTGTAATCGGTCGACGAATAAGAAAACGAGAGATTGCAGGAAGAGAGAGTTGGGTTCTAAGGAAAGAGAAGGAGTTGGAAGAGAGCAATAAAAGGTAAGAAATGGAGAAAGATGAGGATGATGCACAGGAAGAAGAAGGATGTGAAAGATTTAGGCGTGAAGTGCAAAGAGGAGGAGATGAGAGGGCAGCCATCTCTTCTTCCCTCTCTGTTTTAGCGTTCAGGATAACGCTGGTTTCTCATCCTCCTACGTAATTTTAGGAAAGAAAAAAAAATAATAGGATTAAATTTCATTTTATTCTCTAAAAGTTTGTTATTTTTTTATCCCTACACCTTTTGAATTTATTAATTTTAGTCTCTAAACTTATAAAAAATAATCATTTTAATATTTGATAAATAATTTTATCATCTAATATTTTTTTTGTTCAATATTTTTTTTCAACTTATGTGACTTAAATATATATTCACATACTTATTCATATATTTGAATCTATATTATTAATTTGTTAAAAATAAGATCAAGATAAGTATCAAAATTGTTATTTTTTGAAAGTTTAAATAGCAAAATTAATATTTTGAAAGTTCAAATACTAAAATAAAAAAAATTTAAAAGTTTAAGAACTAAAATAGAACAAACCACTCGAAAAACCAAAATAAAAGTAATAAAGTCTGAAATTTTGGAGTTGAGTGTGTGAACACGTGTGGCATGGTGATGGTGTGTTTATGTTGTGTTCACAAGTTGTTTTAATAAATGTTAAATTATACAAAATACCTTGAACGGTAAGGTTTGTTTCTATTATATCCTTATAGTTTTAAAAGTTTCAATTCTACTCTTAATCTTTCAAAATTGTTTAGAAAATACTTTTCAGTCAATTTTCTGTTAAAAAGAAAATGGAAATGTGACATGGCAAATGACTTGGATGATATGACTTCTAAAAATATGTACACATAGACATAGATAATGTTTTAGTTATATGCCTCTAAACTTTGAGGCAAGTTTCAATTATACCTCTATTATCTGAAAATCTCTCATTTTAACCTTGAACTTTTAAAATTATTCAAAACAACTCTTCTAATAGCTTTGTTGTTAAAATAAAAATATAAATCTAATATGACGGGGTAAGCTATAAAAAAAAAGGTGAATAGTTACATTAAAAAATGATGTCATTTTGACAAATAATTGTACACGTCAAGATAATATATTGTTCATCGTCTCATAATTAAAGGTTTAAAAAAAAAAAACTGTCGAAAAGTTACACATGGACATAACTGACCATCAAATGGTTTTAGTAACATTTGAAGTGAGATCAATTTATTTTGCGGTCAGTGATTTAATCAAAATTTCATCATTTAAAGGGGAAGTCGCACATTGTGAGAAAAAATCATGGACGGGTAAAAGTTAAAACTATTCATTGTTAGAGTCGAACGAGTGTGGAAGTTTTGAGAAAATGTCTTGTGAGAAGAATATGTTCCTAAGAGAAAAATGGTGGAAGAGTGGGGTTCGTGAAAAACATGGGTCGGAAGGTAAGAGAAACCGGAAAAAGACAACAATTTTTATTCTAAAGGTAGGAAATGGTCGAGAAATTCATGATACCTAGTGTTTGGTTCCATAATTTTGGTCAATTGA
>JAOANK020000022.1:5764874-5777848 GCA_026257165.2 Telfairia occidentalis | reverse complement strand
TAACTCTTATTTTATTAAATAAATAATTTGAATAAAATTACAAGACCACGAAGGTTTAGGGCATCAACCCCAACATATAGGCCATGATTGCTTGCAGTAAAGGAAGTGAACAACCTCTTGTCTGAAGCTATATGAGTTGAAGTTGTACTATCTACGACCCACTTTGATGAGCAGTTCTCAAGTTTTGGGTTACTCTCAACAAAAACTAAGGCATCATGTGTGGCTGCATTTGCCTGTGCCTTGTGCAAGTCATCACTCAATCGTTTACACTTGGACTTGACATGACCTTTCTTATGGCAATAATGCTACTCTACAGTTTTCAGCCAATTCCTTCTACTACCACTACTACCACCACTACATTGCTCCTCAATAACTTTTTCCTTATCCTTACTAAAAGACAATGCTTATCCAAAAGTAGACTCTTTAGAACTACCACCCTTCCTACAAAGTTTTTCAACAATGGCTGCATCATAGAGTTTAGAAACTTAAGACTACCACTCTCTAATGAATTATAGACACAGCAGTCTTCATAGTTTTCCAACTATCAAGTAAGGACTTTTGACTTTATAGCATCCAATCTCTTCATCGATTTGTTTTCTTCACTTCAGACAACTCGTCACGAACGAAGCTTGTTTGATGGTTTGGCTCCACAACCCAACGTCCACCTTGTCACCAGGTATGTGGGCTTTGTGGTAATGAATGAGTTGTGGTGCTAATGGAAGTATACACTTTGTTCTATGTTGTTTTAACTTGCTTGATGCTTTGATATTTTTCTTTAATTTTGTTTGTATGTTAGTTAGGTTTAGGATAGGTTAGTACCCCAGGCTTTGGTTTTTATTTTTGGTTGACTTAGCACCAGTACCTCTATTCAAGACATTGCTTGGTAGAAGGCTTAGAAACTAAGTAGCTGATCCTAAAGCTCCCAACGGTGTCGTTGACCCACTACAGAAAACTAATCCTCCTATTCCACCTATGGTGCACCATACAGTGCTCTCATCAGAAGCGCAGCAAACCCTCTCTGCAATATGACTAACAAAAAAATTGGCAGCCACATAATCCTAATAAGGGTCTTGTTCCTAGTGATGAGGCATAGTTTATCAAGGATATTTCAAAATTAAAAGTATGGGCCGCCCACCTTTAATGATGAGTTTGACAAGGCCACGACCTTGGAAAAGTAGATTGCAAAGTTGGAGGTCATGTTTGACTACTTAATTGTGACGATCGCCTAAAAGTTAGATGTGTTGTATTCATGCTTAGGGATGAAGTGCGTTTGTGGTGGAAATATGCAAAAGCAGTTGAAGATCATGTCAATTCCCCAAATATTACCCCTCACAACTTTTTTCACTTTTGGTATTTTCTTACGTTCAGCTGATTTCTTACTTTCATATAAATATAACAAATCTGTGAACAATTTAATTTAACTCTTTGTATGTGTTATAATCTATTATATATTGCTCTTTCTTTCGGTCTTTAGTACTTGAAAAATATTATTTCGTTTTTCTTTTGAACTACTCTTTAACTTGTGATCTTTCTAAAATAGTTTGTCTTGATCTCTCTAAAATATAAAAGTTATATAGAACAAATCATATTAAATTAAACAAAATGTAAAAAATATATTTCCCCTCGCCGTTTGTCTTTCCACTGATCTCAAATTTATACATATATTTTTTGAGTTGATTTTGATGCTCCTCCTTTCTTATGTGATAATTCCCTCCATTTCTTAGATAATCGTACTTTGTCCTCCTGTACATATTATTTGGGTTATCAACCACATTATTTAGTTGAGTTACTATAACAAAATAATTTAAATAACTTAGATTCTTCCCACAACTCTTTTCAATTTTCCTTTCTTTTTAGCTTTAGCTTAATTTTACAAAATGACTCTATACTTTCTCCTTTTTAAAATTTTTTTTAACATGATGACTAAACATTAAGCCATTCAGAAACATTTTTTTTATATCTTCATTACTTGCTTCAAGTTTCTTGAAAAAGAAAAAGAACATTTGTATACGACGATTATTTCTTATTCTTGCTTTTTTATTGAAAAAAGGAAAAAATTTCTATAAACCATAACTCTATTTCTTGTTATCCAATATTTTTAAATTAAGAAGGTTAAAACTGTACATTCAAAGTAGTTTCTTAGAGAATAAAATCATGATGTTATTGTTATATCCAAATTTTGAAATATTTACAACATATTTTATGAATAAAAATGGAAAAAAAATTATCTTTACTTTGAAAAGCTGGATTAGGGGGGGAAAAAAAGGAACTATGTTTAGTGTTCTAAAATTTGCAGAAAATTTTCAAAACGAAAAACAAACGGTTTCTCAAGCAAATGTTATTGAAAAACAAAAAGGATAATGTCCCCTAGGCCCTAACTTATTAGTCTTAGATTTATAAGCTATGAGTCACCCCCAACATTTGATTTCCAACCAATATTGTTTCAAAATTTAAACTCGTGAAACATCAATCTCCAAATCTGAGTTCTCAATTACAAGATTGTTGATATAGAAACAAAACTACAAGAGATCAAAACTTTACAAACAGCTTCAACCTCGATATTTATCAAGAATAATGTTCTAAACTAACCACAGCGCATAGTTAACTAACTAAACTTATACATCATAGTTCAACCCACCAGAGCCAAATAGCAAAAAATGGGGAATATCCAACACCAAGAACGGCAACACCAACACCTAAACCAAAGTCAATACCACACCAAATTCATACAAGTGAAACCACTGAACCATTTTCTGTAGCAATCCTTGAAATTTTGAAGCACTTCTTGTTTTACCTGAAGCAAGGGCAGCAGAAATGGTAGTGCAAATTCTTGCAAGAGACCAGTTTAGCTGAAGTCTTCTAATGCTCAATTTTCAATTCAAGACTCCCAGCTTCTGTTGTGGGACTAGGGTATTTCCTTGCTTCTTGTTGATGATGATTTTGGAGTATGCACTAATGACGAAGATAAATTGCACCATCACAAACCAATTGACATCTAGACAAGAAGATATTAAGATATCAAACTGTCCGCAAGAAACCACGAACTTCAATTAGGAAGTCGTGTAAATTTTTCCGAAATCTCTGGGAATTTATGCGATCAACCACAGAAGAAAGATGGTTTGCGCTGGTCAGAGCATGTAAAGCATTTGCAATCCTGGACTTGAATGTTGGATTAGCCTGCCTCTCTATCAACTCTGTTGCTAATTTCTGCGACATAGTTCAGCCAAAAGGAGACAGAAAACCATATGTTAGATAACATTGCATAGCTAAAAGAAACTAAAAAGAATCAAGACTGGTGAAAATTGTCATTATCATTACCATATATTCCAATGTTCATTGCAAAATATATGGCAACTTTATAAATGCACATACCTGATATAGTCCTTGTTCACAAAGTATTAAAGGAAAGAGTGCGTCTGCGGCATTCCCCACCAAGTCGGGGCTGGTACAACATAGACAAGAACAAATGTTAGCCTGAGTAAACTGCCCTTATGTGATTGTTTTTGTGGGGGGGATAGTCAATGCCTACTTAGAAGAGTTTCCTAGATTTTAATTCATTCATTGTTTAATTTTATTTTTCCACATCCTTTCTCACTTTTAACGAGTGAAATGGAGCATGGAGATGGAAAGAATACATGCAGACTAAAATAGGTCATTCATTTGAATCAAGTTCTTAAATTGAAAAAGAGAAGTACGGACCTCCATTCTAATTTATATCGTTTACTTGAGAAGAAAAATTTTGTATTTCCACCGACTTGTCTCCATTTATTGTGGATTTCGTGCTAATTTCAAATCAATTCTCATTATCAACATTAACAAACAATATCATAGTAATATTGAAACTTCTAACATCATTTCCATAAATTTCATAATAATTCTTTTCCCAAGCATTCTCATTTGGTAAAAAAGACCTAAGAATCAATGTATTTTGGGAAACATCGAATTAAGTTATTCACCTAGAGTAGGTGTCCTTACTTGAGGGGCCAATATGATTGGAAAAATGAGTCCAAAATCACATTTGATCACCAGACGTGTCAAGGTGTCCATTTTACCTGTAATCTTCAAACAGAAGTAACTGCAGTAGCGATTTAAGGAACTGTCCAAGAATGCCTTCCTGCACAACTTCACCTACATCCTTTGTGGTAATTACTTGGGACCCCAAGCCAAGATTACCCGCAGAAATTTCCTTCAAGTGGTATGAAGCAAGAGATTTTAGGGCCTTGAGACACATGTCAACAACTTCTGTGTCCTGTAAAATCAGTTAAAGGGTGAGAAAGATGGACAAGCACTTGAAATTTCAAGAACGTTATGGTGGCTAGAATCTACAACAATTAGTGAGAATAAAACTTTAGTTAGAATCTTCTTCCAACATTTGATCACCCTGAATAGAAGAAAATTAGTAGACTGGAAGGAATGAGGATTAAGACAGAAGTCAATCCTTTAAACCGCTTTAGGTCACACTAACTCCAATCGAATAAAATTCTGGCCGGTACTGGATGGAAGTCTCATCCAGATCAGTATGATTATTATAACTCTATTTACCTAATTGATGGTTAATATGAGCGTTTCTCACATAACCAACGTTTCAATTTAAGTTCAAGTCCAGTAAACCAAACACCCACGATATAAGTTCATGTCTTACTTGAAAGTCATTGCCAAACATTCATTTACCTGATGGTGGAGACCAAAGTCAAGAGTCCTAAGCACTTGAGCAAAAGCTTCATGATTCAGTTTTGCAACTGTTTCAGGATAAACCTCCAGCAAATGCGACAACAAAGAGAAGTACTGCAGAGGATCAGAGTATGCATCATCATTATTATGAAACAATGATGCAGATTGTTGTTGTTTCAACAGACTAAAAAGAACTTACATCCCGGCAAAGCTTTGGGTATTTCAGCAAATCCAAGGATATCAAAGGACTAATAATGTGGAGACCAAAATACACAACCTGCAAGAACAGTGTGCTGAAAACTCAGTAAAACCTTTTTATTTTATGTACTAATTTGATTCACAGGCTGCAAATCAACCGACCTGAGAAATATCTGTTGTCGGCACTTCAGAATTATCAGATGAAAAATCAACCTGAAATAGCCGATTTCTGATTGTCAACAAAATCATATTAGATATACACATACAATCTGCCACAGACTCTTACCAGATCTTTTGAACAAAGACTCGACAGAAGTTGAAGAAGTGCACGCAGGTCCTTGTACTTTTCAGTTTTAGCCTCATTAAGTAAGCTGCTTGAAAGACTTAATGATATCTGTTATCATGGGGATGAAATATTAGTAGTAGTAGAATCAACCAATGATATAATGTATAGTACACCGAAGAATTATAAAGATCTAGAAGCAATGTGACCTTTATGATCATGGAAGGATTGTAAAGATCTAGAAGCAATTCGATCCTTATCTCCAAGATCAAACTCAGCCTCTATTGGTTGTCAATCCACAAGGATCTTCAACCTTGAAGAACAATTAAGTCTAGTAACGATAATTCTTTATCCATAATGTACATGATGACATCGATATCTTAGTGTGTCAATGTTCATAATGTACACCTCAAGGATCTTCAATAATTTTTCGTTCTTTATTCATAATGTACACAACAACAAAGAACGGAAAAAGTATGACTATGATAACCTCCACTCATAATTTACATTATGACTACAAAGGGGAGAGAGATTGTTTTTCCTGGACCAAGCACCTTGGTTTTTTTTTTTTTGTCCCTTGGGGACAGAGAAACAGAACCTTGGTGAATTTCATTGATATTCCCAAGTACAGCAAAGGGGTTAAGAGGCCAACAGTTCTCAAGTACTAGAAACTAAATTTATCTTTTAAGTTTATTTAGTACCACATATGTGAGAGGGAGATTCAAACCTCCAACTTCAAGGAAAGGAGTAGATGCCTTCAAGGTTGTTAACTCATAGATCAGAACGTGTATTAAAATTAAAATTTTGTATACTCTGTATCGTATATCATATAGTATAAAAAATAGTCAAAAGACAATAGGAATTAGAAAAGGAAAACCAAAGGTCATTATCTCTGAATTACTAAAATTTTATTGAAAACAAAAACAAAGAAAATGTCATCTTGCCACAGCACAATCCCACCCACAAATCTGATAGGAATGCTATTTAGGATGATTAGGAATATTATTAGTATATCAAGGATACATTCGTAATTAGATAGAGAAGTCGTTAGTGGAGTTGGTTATAGATAGAGAGAGTGTGAGGGATGAAGGTAAGCATTGCTTGCTTTAGTTGATTTAGGGCTTGAATGAGTATACTCAAGAGAGGGGAGGTTCCAAGTACCTCGAATACTTGGAGGGTTAGCTTGTAATTCCTTTTTATTTATATTTCAATATATTTGAGTTCTATGACAATCTACCAACATGTATGGAACCTTCTAGATTCTTCCAGATTTCAATATATGGTAAGTCTAGATTCTCCCATTAGAAACCTTTCACCTTTCCACTAAATGGAACCTTCTAGACTGAAGTTTTCATTTCCATTAGCCTCAGCGACACTTCTCCTTCCTTCTTCCCTCTATACTTTTATTTTTCATTTCCAATTTATTCAATATTTCAATTTCAAAAATCAAAGTTCTTTTCCTTCTCAATCAGTTTTGTCACATTGCATGCCTACGTTTCTCTTCTTCCCAAACCAAACACCTACAATTGTTCCACACTCAACTTTACTTTTGCGATGAGTCTGAACTCCTGCAATTCTTAACTAATTTGTTTAAAATTTCCTATCTTCTTTTCTTTCAGTGAGTCTGAAAGAGTATACGAGATATATTTAATGGAATACTTAACTAAATCTTCTCTTCTTTGTGGTTTTTATCAGATTGCTCCATTTCATTCTGTTTCTTACCGTTCATATTTTTTAAATGAACTATTCTTTCTAATTATGATTTAAGTGAGGCATCCAAATTGTGATCATTCATACAATAAACCTCATGTATCATACAAGTTTAATAACATTGGATGCCTTAACCACTCAGCTATGCTGATGTTAGTGATTGATGCGAAATAATTTACTAGCAACTAATGTCTAGATAGCAACCCAATTTAACAGGAATTCTAAACTTCAATTAATAACATTTGCAAACTCATCAGATAAAGTAGAAACTTACCTTGCCAATGTTATGTGATGAATATAGCTGAAGCAAACGCATGCAAAAGTCAACAACAGTAGCTGTTTCTTGAGCTTCTAAGTAATTAATTTGTCCATCCACCCAGTGAACCACAAATTTCAGTAGCATATAAACAACTGCAGACTAATGAATCATAATTAATCAGTATATATATAGTAAAATGTAAAATCAACACAAACTTTTTAAAGGCACCTAGTGATTCTCAAGGTGTAGATCTTTCAATCTAAATGCACCTTTACAGACTAAGAGCAGCACGCCCCAGAAAGATTCTGATTGAATATATTTACAAGGCTAAGCCCCTACTAGCAGTTTCCCATAACTTCAAATTTAGGCCTAACACAGTGAGCCCAAAACCAATTACCTGGTTTTTCTTTTTTAAATAATGAATATAATTAATGCAAGATATATGCAAGCTGTCTTTATGTAATGTAACACTGGGAGAATTTGAAGGCATATTTGGTTGTTCCATTTAAATCATGCTTTCAAATTTCACCCCTTTTTATCACCATTACCTCCATTTCAGAGAAAAAAAACAATGGATGGCTAGAATAAATTAATAAATAAATAAATATAAATTATCACAAGAATACATAAAGTTAATAAATTTTAAATTGTTTAACATAAACAGACTAATCAGATTTCCACCAATTAATTATCTAAAATCATTTAACCAATCATATATAAGTTTAAGACAACATTTCGAGAACAAATTTAGGATGAATACAGAACACCTTTATGTTGGTTTTGTATTTTAAGAAATATTATTTGTAAATATTTATTACATGTTTTCCTTCAGTTGTAACTATTAGTTTATTGCAAAATAGTCTTTTTCTCCTTTCCTTTTCCGTAATAGGTCTCACTTCTACACAAGTGACCTAATTTTACCTTTGAAAAATAAGACAATCACACTTTTTATATATGACATTCCTCAATTGCCCTCGCTAGTTTTGGAAAAAACTAATTTCAAACTGTGTTGCCTTAATTTCTAATGGTAGAGAGACTTAGCAGTGTTTATGCATGCACAAAACCATATTGTTCAATATGGATGCATAAATTTTTGTACCTCATCTTTGTAAACTGCAAGAAGAACCAAAACAGGGTTCATGACAGAAAATCCCAACTCATAAATTGCTCTCTGAGTCCGAGGTTCTGATGCACAAGCAGCTCCACGAAGCCGCTCCAACAAACAACTTATCTGCAAATATAATGTGTAATGTTAATGAAGAGATATTCTTCTCCATCATTCGACCGATCGAAACTTAAGGAAAAAAATCCAAGTTCTTTGGCCAAAATTTAATCATTATCTTTTTTTTCTTTGATAAGAGATTGGAAACTTCCCATGCAGAGGACATTAATATTTAGAAAAGAGTTACCATCATCATAACGTCAGGTTGTTGAGCAATATTCGTTATGTCCTTCCTGCTAGCCATTTCTGCCAAATGTGTTGCTGTATGACCCATAAGGTCCCTCACATACCTTATAAAATTCAAAGCCCGATCATGGGAAGGATCTAAATGAAGAAGAAAGCAAATGAGAAAGTAGCATATGATTATAGTGCTCACTGATTTGATGATTCTATGTTTCTCACACCAGAAGCCGAACGCACTAATGTTTGAGCAATTGAACGCTGAAGGAAAAGACAATGACTGTCTATTCAAGTGGGAAGGCAAAGGTAAGCTGAAGAGTCGAAGTATACAAAGCCATATTACCTGGTGAGTGGAATCCAACAAGAACAATTTTTTTTCATTATCAAAAGCATTTGTTAAGTTACGCCAGGAATCCTGAAGAATAAACAACAGAGATATTTTAGAAATTAATCTTAAGCTGCATACTCTATGAAAAGCTTGAATGAAAAAAAATTTAACGTCAACTTACGAACTTACTAAGACTTATTGTTTGACAGAGAATACAAAAACAACAGGATAATCGTTTGACAGAGCATACAAAAAATCGGGATCATAAAAAGTTTTTTACTAAGACTTTTAAGCAAAGAACAAGTAAGTAATATACGATTATTGCTTAACTCAATTAAAGAAATAAAAATATGAAACAAGAATATTGTGGTTACTCCATATTTGTCATCTAAATTTCCCTCCATAGATCAACAATTAAAAGCTCGATGATAGACTAGATTAGGATAATCTGAATAAATGGATAGAACATAATTAGTTGAATAATCAAGAATCTTTATATATAAAACGCAGTCATATTATTTATAAGCATTAGTAACAATTATGCATTTTTAAGAATTATTACGAGCATGACAGGAAGTTTCAAACTAGCAGAGAGATGAATATCTTCACGTCTATGGATAACCATAAAAAATTAGATAGATAATTATTTGAATAGGCAGAATGCTGAGCATGGGAGGGAAGAAAGAGCCAGCCGTATGACCATGTCAGACACTAACTCACCAGTGCAACAAGATGGTTGCAAATATGTTTCTGACGAACAAGTGCACGAAGTAGTTGGTTACACGTGAGTGCCTGTTAAATTCCAAAAATTACTATGCAACAAACATTCTAAAGAATAAATGCTATTAAAAACAATTTTCATATTTAATAACTAAATTTATGTATTCTAACCCATCTGCCCTTTTACTAACTATAATCTTAACAAAATAAATGAATGAATGACCAACAGAAAGCAGCTTCATGCAACATCATTAACTAAGAAAACTATTAGACTTGAGCACAGCATGCTAGCTAATATCCCTTGCTTTCAATATTTCATTCAAAATTACATGATCAAATGTGATCAACAAAGAGTATGCAGTATGATTTCTTCATTTCTCTTACCAAGTGGTGACCATATCTGTCTAACACCAAATAGCATTTTCTGTGGTTATGCCCTTTTTCCAACAGGGTTGGAGCGTTTTGGGGATTTCGTTTAATCTTTGTAAGGAGGTTGAGTATTTGCAAGATGTTGGAGGAGGTCGCTTGAGCCCCCCATGCAGAATATCTGGGTATGGTTCTTTGACAAATGCTGATTCTTTCGAAGTTTTATGGTTTATTTTGCTGGAAAGAAATAGAAAGGATTTTCCACGCATTTTAAATGCTTCTTTACAAGCTCTCAATTCAAAGATATTTGATAATTATCCTTTGCTTTTGGTTACCAAGAGTTGGGATTCTTTTTCGTTGTGGGTGGCCCTTCTTTTTCTGGATCCTTTGGTGTTCTTTGTTCTTTCATATTCTTCATGGAAGTTGGTTTCTAATATTTATATATATATATATATATATATATATAGATATATATATTATAATTTTGTGATGATGGCAAAAGATATACTACATATATGTGCCCAGTGCACAAATATGTACATAGATATACATTTTCAATACAAAAAAGGAAGTAAATGAAGCATAAGGACACGGTGAAATCTTGATGGATTTACGGATGTATTTCTTAGGCTAACTTTTTGCTTATTGTTAATGGAAGTAAAATCTTTGCTAAGAGGGGCCTTAGCCCTTAGACAAGGTGATCTTCAGTCTCCTTTCCTTTTCACACTTTTGGGGTGACTCCCTTAGCCAAATCATCCATTCCTTCCTGCTTCAGAAGCGGCTTTGTCAAGATGGCCTATTTTGACTCTCTTCTTGGTTAAAATCTGGCTTTAAACCTTCCTAAAACTTCCCTCATTGGCATTAATATTAGCAAGCAAGAGGCAGTCGACATGCCTCTGGGCTCAGGAGTACAGTAGAAGGTTTCTCATATCTGGGATTCCCCTTCATCCATGAGCCTCGATAGACTGACAGATATAACCACACTCCAAAGTGGACGGTTTGCTCACTTTTGATCATATAATTTGTTGCTCGGTTCCACTAAATTTTTCAGAGTTCTAGCTAAGTACATTAAAATCACCATCTAGAAGCCAAAGAGGATGGAAAAGACCAAAGAGATCAAAAAGTTCCGATCAAAATCATTTTGTCCTTGTCTACTTGGATTCCATAAACATCGGTGAGCCAGCAATTCAAAATGTCTACAAGCTCAAAGTTGATGGAAGCTGAATAACAATATCAATCATATCCAAGGCCGTAATAGAAAGATCATCCAAGAAAACTAAAATGCCACGTGAACAGCCCAAAGTGTCAAGAGAGGCTAAAATTATGTTTATGCTCTCTAAATGGACATGATTAGTCTCTGTACTGTAGAATGAAGTTTGGTTTCTGAGAGGATGACAATGTCAGGAATTTGACTAGTAACGAGATCCTAAACCAAAAGGCTCTTTTGGAAGAAAGAGCCACACCTTGAACATTATAGGAAATAACTTTCATTTAGTACTAAAATCCCCCTCAGTATGATTGCTAGAGTTCCCTTCATAATTTGATTATTGTTATGTAGAAAAAAGCTGCAAGGACTACAGTTTTGTCATTTTCTTAGAATTATATTTAAAATACTTGTGTAAATGATTATTATATTTAAAATTATATTTAAGCTGTGCAATGATGGTTATCCTTACCATGTGAGTAACAATTATAATAGACAATTCACTATAAAATGACATAAAAAATTATGTAGTTAAATCAAATTGATCTTGGTATACATGTCTATATGTCGCTCACGACCAAAGAGCATTGCATTCCACATATGATCTCGAAACCATACTAATTCAGAATTTTATGCTTCACTAGTTTGACTTTCACGAATGATTCAGAATATTTGGCAACTCATGTTCAGGACAGGTATTCTGAACTTGGTTTGATGGTAATCAAGAATGCATCTAAAATATACGTCTCAAAGCTTCTCGAGATATGATATTTATAAATAATTGCACATAAGAGTTATCACTAATGATGAAATCTTCAATCAAATTGAAGCAGCATTGAAAATTGAAGAGGAAACCCATACATGCAAGTCCTTTTCCCCAGGATATGACAAAAGTGTAGTTGCTGATACGCGAACAATAATGTCAAGTATAGGTATTCCTTGGCCATGTTCTCCAAAAAATCTGTAAAAAACTTTCCTGGTATGCTGTGACGGGAACTCATGATCCCGTTCTTTGCCATAGTTGCAGTTGCTAGTAATGATATCTTCAGGGTGAAGTAAATATGTTGATGACCATCTTGACAGAAACCATACAACTGACTGCACCAAAACATCGGCTCAAATAAACAAACTGACATAGCATAAAAACTATTAGAAGTAGACATAACAGTTATTGTGTTTACTGTTTAATTATTAGCTTGTGAGGGTCTTTTTTGGGTTTCTTTTGATTGGATTCGCAAGGTGTAAAGTTTATGCTCCCTTCAATTTTACAACCTTTCTTTTCTTTATGCCAATTGGAAAAGGTTTCTATAACTTCATTGGCTAGGGGTTTGGCTTTCCTCTCTTTTTGTAATTTCACATCATCTATGAAATGAATTGTGTTTCTCATCCAGCATATATGGTTCAGAATCTTGTAATATAGTTTCCCTGTTCTTTGCTAATTGCTACTCTTACATAATTTTTCATTTCATCAAAGAAAATGATCTTTCTTTTTAAATTAAAATGTGTTTCTCATCAAAAATAAATAAATAAATAAATAAAGGACATCCACCTACCTCATAAAAATAACAAATAACCTAAACAAAACTTTTTCCCTAAAAATTTAGCAAAGCCGATACAAATTTGTCCTCCATGTCCTTTTGTTCTAATTGACATCCTTTCATGACAATGTCACATGGGTGGTGTGCATGTGTAGAAAGGTTACAGAATCAGCAATCATCTTTTCGCTTGCTGCTCTTTTGTGTCACCGCTTTAGCCAAGACAATAATAGAAATGCAGAGTTTGTTCCATGGACCCTAGAGAAGCGGTAGATTTCTTTCATCAAAATGTGTGAAC
>JAOANK020000022.1:5744802-5760943 GCA_026257165.2 Telfairia occidentalis | reverse complement strand
ATAATGCCCTTGCAGTTTCAAGAAGATGTCTATTTTTACGTTCAACAACTCCATTTTGGGATGAAGTGTCAGCACAGAAAGACTGATGAATAATGTCATCAGTGCACAAATAAGATCCAAGCATATGAGAAAAATATTCACCAGCATTATCAGTTTGCAGAATTTGAAGGGGCATGTTAAATTGAGTTTGGATTTCAGCATGTAAAGAGCAAAAATGAGAAAGCAACTCAGAACGATTTTTCATTAGATATAACGAAGTTAGACGAAAATAATCGTCAACAAAAGTAACAAAATAGCAAAAGCCAGTTTTAGACACCACTGGACAGGACCTCAAATATCTGAATGAACTAATTTAAAGGGAGCAATAGCTCATTTATTGACCCTAGGACTCGAACTAAGACGATGAAATTTTGCAAACTAACAAGAATCACAAATTAATGAAGACAAAGATTGAAACTCCAGATAAAGTTTCTTTAACACGAACAAAGACAGATGACCCAAACAACAATGGACCTCGACTAGGGATGCAACTCCAAAGCAGGCGACCACTTTTGGTAATTGGTGATCGAAAATGTAAAGTCCTCCCGACTCATATCCTCTACCAATAATCTTACAAGCAATAGCCAGGGAAAAAGAAAATAAAATAGTTAAGATTACGAATAAGTTTACTGACAGAAATCAAATTAAATGAGAGAGTAGGCAAATTTAACACTGAGAACAAAAAAATAGATGGAGTGAAATTAATTGTTCCAGAACCAAGAACAGAAGATGTAGATCCATCTGCTAAAGTAACAATGTGTGAAGATGCAGATGACAAGGGAGTAGAAAAAAAGTCTAGAATTACCTATCATATGGTCTGTAGCACCAGAATTTATGACTCATTTGGTGGAGAATGAAAGAAGGCAATTGTGCATATTACCTAACTCAACAATGGTTGCAGTGGGATTCGATGAGGATGATGATGCTTTCAATGATTCCTTGTACTACTGGAATTTAGCAAACTCATCTGCAAACACAGTAATCAAAGCTCTAGATGTATCATGAGTGGAGACAATCTGAGCCAGTGGAGGTCCCTGATTATTGAACAGCTTCCTACAATTTCGTTTCATATGACCTGGCTTACGACAATAATTACAGGCAATATCTTAACTAGGTCTCTAAGAGTCCTGAGAGTCATGTCTCCGATTATCATAACCAGTCCTCTGAATATTTGTACTCACTCCTCAATGAACTCGGACATCATTGTGCTTACTAATTAAAGCACTATTGGGTTGAGAAACAAATGAGTCAGATGAGCCTGATTGAGGATTTTCGATACGAAGAACTCTACTAAACGCATCTTGTAAAGAAGTTATCTCTGAGGCAGAAAGGTTTTATGCTTTGGCCATCACAAGTTCAGGTAAAAGCCCATGTAGGAAACACATAACAACCATCTTTTCACATTGAGGTTGTTGGACTTTAATATCGGTACTAAATGACATTAGCATATTTAGTTTTGCATACGTCTTCTTTAAATGCATGAAATAACTCATAACCGACTGATCCTGCTGTTGAGGACGATAAAGTGTTGTGCAGACTTCATATATCTTATTAACTTGCTCTTTTCCCGAGTACAAAAATTTCAAGTACTCTAGTAATTCATTCATCGATTCACAATGATTCACTAATCCAATCACTTCATCCTCAATCGAATTCTTTATTTGGAGGTTCAATCGAGCGTCATCTCGAAGCCAATTTTTTCTTGTGTAATCCTCCGGAGCATCATCATTGATGTGGTCATCCATGTCCATACTTCTTAAACAAAAAATAATGGTCTTATGCCAATCATAATAGTTAGACCCATTCAACTTATGTTCCGTAAACTTTGATGTGAGAGAGATTGTATTGGACAGAAGTATAGGTTTCGTATCAGTCATTGATAATGAAAACTGAAGATAAACCAAAATTAGACAAAACCGACCTAATCTAACGAAAAAACAGATTTGAACGAGGGCAAAATTGGATCTTTTTCTCAAATATCTTCACACCCGAGCAATATTTTCCAAAACAAAATATACAAACAGGCCGAAAATCACAAACCGAGACAAACTCAGGCAACGGCAACCAAAATGGAGCTCCGACACTCCCTCACTCGTCGGAGCTTGGCAGCGGCGACGACACATGAAGCCCCCTCGCGGCAGTTTCCGGCGAACGAAGACGACGATTCTCCTCCTCTGACGGCGGCGCTCCTTCCTAAGTGGGTGGTGTCAACAAAGAGTCACTCTAATTCGATGACCCAAACTTCAAACCCCTAGCCTCACTTGGGAGAAAAGAAACCCTAAAGACAACTTAGGAAAGCTCTGATACCATGTAAATGTGATTAGGAGAAAATGTGCTATCTTTATTCAGTATGAGGTGGTCTCTACATATAGGTACACAAGAGAATCAGAATCTAACCCTAAAGCATGTACAATTACTATAAAAGACAAACACATAATAACCCCCACACACACACACATATATATATTATAACAACCTCAACCTAAGCCAGCGAACCAATCGTATAAAATTGAAAAGTGAATATTCCATTCTTCAATCCTTTAGCTGAACATCTCAGAATAATAAAGATAGGGAATAGCGAGACTTATATAAAATGGGAATTGTATCGTAAATATTACAAGGAGTACTAAAGAAACTTTCTAAATAGATCGAAGCAAAAAGAGAAGCCATACAACACATACAATTATTAGCCAAAAAGAGCTTACCGAGGGTGTTTCCCCCTCCACTTCGTCAGCTAGCACGTGCCCAATTATTAACAGAAGTGAGTAAATTTCTTCCAGAGTTTCAGTTAGATCAATGATGCCCCTGCCCTACAAACACCAGGACAAATATATAAATCTACACACTATGTGCAGACAGTAACAACTACTGAAAGTAAAAGACAAAACATTTTGTTAAGAAATAAGGCTTGTTGGCACAGACGTGGAGGACAGCAAAAAAGATGAACATTTATGGGTGTTAATATACGAAGCAAGTAAAGCTTTCAGGTGAATAATTCATATTACAAGAAAGTAGAGTTTCTCACAGAGTCACAAGCTTCCTTGGATATATATATATCGCTTGGTACTAAATTCACGCCCATTTGAAATATTATTTTCATATGCAACATAAATATGTCAGATTGGGGGCATTCTTGACTTTTTTAGTTTAATGAAGATAACAAACACATGCATCCAAAGGAAGAGAATACCAAAAGCAGGAAGGAGGCCTAGACAAGTTGGTTAATAAATGCATGAAGAGCTTGGACAGGTTGATTTAAAACTGAAATCTTGAAGATAAGCACCTTATGAATAGTCATTTCATTTCTTCTAATAGATATCATGATCATGAGTTTATTCTAAGCTCGATCAGTTCTGGCTCTCGCACTTGGGACAATTTCTATGACTGCTTATATTAGTTCCATTTTGGGGGTCGTCACACCAGGAAAAAATATATAAATCTACCCACTATATGCAGACAGTAACAACTACTAAAAGGAAAAAACAAAAAATTTTGTTAAGAAATAAGGCTTGTTGGCGCAGAACTGGACGACACCAAAAGAGCTCGATATTTATGGGTGTTAATATACGAAGCAAGTAAAGCTTTCAAGTGAATAATTCATATTACATGAAAGTAGAGTTTCTCAGAGTCACAAGCTTCCTTAGAAATATATATCGCTCGGTACTAAATTCACACCCATTTGAAATATTCTTTTCATGTGCAACATAAATATGCCAGATTGGGGGCTTTCTCGACTTTTTAGTTTAGTGAAGATTATAAACACATGCATCCAAAGGCAGAGTATGCCGAAAGCAGGAAGGAGGCCTAGACAAGTTGGTTAATAAATGCATGAAGAGCGTAGACGGGTTGATTTAAAACTGATATCTTGAAGATAAGCACCTTATGAATTGGTCAATTTCTGACTCTCGCACTTGGGATAATTTCTATCATTGTGCTTATACTAGCTCCATTTTGGAGCTTCTCAGCTTTAAATTTTGAAAACATGAGGCTAATTTATATCAAATAACTTTTTCGATTGAATATATATACACACATCAAGTAGTTAGTTAGGATACATTAATAAACAATAAAAAGAGTAATTACTACTCACTAATAGTTCAATCTCATGTATTATTAATTAGTTTATAAACATATTTTATGTTATAATTCTAAAATAATTAGCATTTTATGATATTATATAATTTATAATATATTATATTATATAAGTTTTTATTCTGCATGCTCAGGTTATTGATTTGAAACAAGGATTCCCAAGGATCTGTTTGGTGATCAATTTAGGTTGGATATTCTAGAATTCTTTGTTGAAGATGTTGATTTTGCTCTTATTGTTGCGATATTTGATGTTTTTGAGTCGTCATGAGCCTTGAAGCTCTTTATAGAATCCTCGTCTATCTTTTCTTCTAAGCTCTTGTTGTTCCATCCGTTGAACAAGCTTTGTGGGGAAAAGATTTATTGTGTACATTATTTCTTTTGGTTCACTCATGGCAAAATCTTTGGGCTCTTTCTCTAATTCTTAGTTGATCATTTTGGATGTTTATCTAAGAATTGGATTTATTATATTTGTTTCTAGTTTCTCTTTTTTTTCACTCCCTGTAAGAGTTTGTATCCCTTGAACATACTTTCATTTCCATTATAACATAAGAAGTTTCTTGTTAAAAAATAAAAACTAAAAAATCTAAATCTAAAAACACTGAAAACATAAAAATTCTTAGTTTTCAAAATTTAACTGTATTGATCATAGGATTCAGAAACAGTTTTCAAAAACAAACTCACCAAACAAATATTCACTATATCAATTTGATTAAGTGAAACTGAAAACAAGAACAAAAAAAATTTAATTGCAAAACCAGCCCTTAAATTTTGCAATCTTAAGGATAAGAACTTGCTGAATGGTCATGGTCATTTTAATTTGTCTAATAGACATCAAATAGTTTATTCACTAAATCGTTCCAATTTTATTGAATGTCACCAAAGGGACATCAAATAGTTTATTCTAGACTTTATTAGTTGCTAACTCTAATGCTTGAAGATAGATGGATCCAGTGTTTTTAAAAGCCCAAAGTGCACTAAAGCAAATAGCCCTCTAAGACTTAAGCGCGAGGTGACAAAAAAAGCATCGACTTTTTTCCCTAAGGCGGACAAGAGAAATATATAAATAAATTTTTTTATATGTGAGAAAAAATATGAAAAGTTTAAGAAAATAGAGTTTTTATTCAAGATGTTAAGGAAAAATAAATTTGTTTAAGATTATTCTTCTATTTCTCCCTAAAAAATTTTTTAAAAAAAAAAACTCAAGGCGCCAAGGCGTGTGCTTCAAGCTTGATTGACTGGGTGCGAAACCCATGGAACCTAGGCACGCTTTTTAAAAGACTAGATGGGTCAAATGATTGATGAACTCAAGTTACTAATCAGGTTAAGCTATGAATCCAATCCAGCAAGGTATAATTCTTCGTTTTAACCTCTAAAATGTTGAAATCAAATAACAAAATACCAATAATATCTAATAATATGCAGTTGGCACCATATAATGTTCAAAAAAGATATCCTTAATACTTGAAAAAGGAAACCTGATTAAGCTTAGAAAGACGCCCCGTAAAGAGTCCTATGAGGAAGGGAACTGTGACATTTAACGACGCCCTTGCAATAAGAGCATAAGCACTTAATCTTTCGTCCATGGCTGTAGAAGGCAAAAAAAAAAAAAAGTCCAAATATTAACTAAAATAGTAAAAAGTAGAGTGTTAACAATGACAAATTTGTTCTGAAAACTAGTTAGCTATAACTCTCTCCTACCAGAAACGGACGCTTGAAAATATTCAGATTCAACATTGTCATCTGATGCAGAGGCAGATGCGACTGCAAGCATATCACCATTAGCTAAATAACATGAAGTATTTTAAAGAAAGGATTCTAAAACATAGTACGAAACCTTAAGCACCTTTTAGCTCTGACTCCACAATCAAAGCAAACAGATTAGCAGCAGCGCCCATACCCCCATGTGGAAGCAATGGACTCTGACTAGACCTCTCTCGTGGCTGATGAAGGAAAGGGAAAAAGAAAATTAAATTTTAGGCTTCTAAATGCAATCATGAGCTCCAAAATCAGACTATGAGAAATGTATAAAATATATAGATAAATATCATCCAATTAAAAACTGCAACTAGTCTTCAACCAAGCGCAAGCAATAGTGTTTCTGGAAGCCAACAGTCAACAAAACCTTTTAGCATTTTTATCGAAAAACGAAAATCAATAATAATAATAATTAAAAAAAGACCTTTTAGCATTAAAGCAACTGCCTGAAGGGCACAAAGATAGACACGACATGAGTCCTAGCATGTCAATTCATGTCCTGCCATGTCCAAAAATTAATTTCAAAACAATTGGTTGAGAACGACATTTACATGTTTTAGCCACTGTTGAGGTCCTAAAGCACTTTGCTCATAAGTATCTTAAGAGGTAATAATCCATCTCAAAAAAAATTTAAAAAAAATAATGAAGAAATCATAACCACGTTGTTCTTCAAAATGAAGATTGACTAATTCAAATTTTATAAAATTACAACATGTTTTATTAAATATTGATTGCTACATACTATGAGAAGGGCAGTCCAGGAATCCAGTAATATATCACGGGCTTGCCAACTCCACGTCTCCTCATCACTGTTATGGGTCATAAGAACCTTGACAACTTCACCCATCAAACTAGATAACAGTTGAAAAGTGCCAAATGGCCTGAATATCAATAGAAAAAGAATCGAATCAAATTTCATAAACCATATAAATTAATATAAATTAAAAAGTGGAAGAATTACCGAAGATGATAATACATGAGTTACTGAGGTACAATGAACGTTCTTTTGCTAACCTGATTGATTTAAGTAGTTGGTCAAACACAAAGGGAGTTGTTACAGTTGCAATGGACAGCAATGCACGACACCCATCAAGCATCTCACTAAACCAAACAGAAAGATAATTTACATAAGAGAACAAGAGTAAATAAAAAACTGAAGGGCAATCAAGCAAGAGTGCAAGTTAACCTTTCACATTTTCCCCTTTCAATTGCTCTTGAAACAGCATCAGGAGGATCAATCCACTGAATTATCCCCAAAAGAAGCTGTAATAGATGACTTTCATGCATCTGCCCATTATCTGATCATTAAACAACTTTCTTACTAAAACAGAAACTTTTTATCAACAAGAATACTTAAGTCAAAAAAAGACAAACAAAATCAAATAACATAATTTTTTCATTAGGAAACAAAACTTTCAATATCAACATAGAACATGCAAAAAAACAGGGGATGGGATAACCCCACCAAACCCCAAGATCACAAAAGAAACTATCAATTGGCAATGATTTACAACAAATCACTTGAATGTGTCAAAGGCACATTTTGAGGCTGCAAGTCAATTGATCCAAGGCAAGAGGCAACAAAAAGAAACTGAGGAGCAATTTTATACATAAATAAACAATATATATATAGTAAATATAGTGATAAAATGGCAAACCCAACCATCCGATTAAAACTTTAATGGGAAATGAAAGATTAATATAAAAACTAAAAAGAAAAATCAAAACAACGAAAATTATAGTAATAATAATAATAATAATAAAGATTGCACAGAAAATTGAAAGGACGACCCAAATAGATATAGCCGAAGAAGAATACCCACATCTCTTTGATATCTCAACAACAGAACCGAGGAAAATAAAACTAAGATTGATAGAAGAAAGAGAATGAACTGGTGAAGAAGAAGATTCAAGGAAGTTGAAATCCCTAATAGCTCTTGGATTTTTATAAACCAAGTCCTGTCAGGAAGAAATCCCTAAAGAAGTCGTTCAATTGACTCACTATCTACAATCTATCCCTTTCATGTTTCAAAATTAGCTTGTAATCTTTTATTTGTTAGCAAACTCTCTTGAGATTCTAACTGCCATATTATTTTCTTTGAATCAGAATCAAGACTCAGAGAAGATAATTAGCAGTGCTAGGATACTGAATAGTGTCTACTACTTTGATGAAAGTTCTTTCGGTAGTAAAATAACTCAAGGTCATGGTAATATTAGTTCTCTTTCTGTTAAAGAACAAATTATGTTGTGGCATCTTAGGCTAGAACATTCTAGTTTTTCTAATCTTAAATATTTATTTCTAGATTTATTTAAGGGAATTGATGGCTCTTCTTTTAACTGTAAAAGTTGTCTTTTAGTTAAAAAAAACCATCGGTCCACATATTTTTCAAAACCTTACAAAGCTTCTAAACCGTTTTATTTAATTCATAGTGATGTATGGGAGCTTCTAAAATTAGTACTCATGGTGAAAAACTATGGTTGATTCCTTTCATCGACGACCATACTCATTTTTCTTGGATTTATTCAATGAAAAAAATCTAAGTGAAAGGCATTTCAACACCTTCGCAACATGATTAAACGTCAATTTCAAACTAAAATTTGTATTTTACACTTTGACAATGGAATTGAGTATTTTAATGAATTCTTTGGTAATTTTTTAAAAAACAAAGGTGTTGTTCATCAATCTACCTATTGGGATACTCCTCAACAAAATAGGATTGTTGAAAGAAAAAATAGACATTTACTTGAAGTTGCATGTGCTCCAATGTTTTTCATGCATGTTCTAAAATATTTATGAAAGGAAGTAGTTCTAACAACTGCAAAATTTAGAAGATAATTTTTGGGATGTTAATGTTCATCTTCCTAGTCCTATTTATCCTTTGATGCTCATTGTAGAAGCTTCTCAATCAGTGGGAGAAATACTACAAAATGATCGTGCTAATCAAGTTCCTAAGTATAAGTATTATACTAGAAAAAATTCAATCAAGGGAACCAAGACCAGTCAGCTAATCCTTCACAAGGCCAATCTGAGACTCCGAGAAATGAAACCGAAGAATTTGGTAACTCTTGCTCTGTTCTTACTTCTTCCAATATTCAAAATACTTTACCTGTAATGTTTCCTCTTTGAAGAGTAGTCGGACCGTAAACCCCTGTTATCCATCCTCTAAAGGAATTATTGAAAGAAAAAAAAAAAGCAAAGGAGATGGAAAAGGATCCTATCATCAAACCATCCATAGCCACTACGTCTTCCTTCCAAAGGAACAAAATGTCTGCCACTAAAACCACAACGTCTAGAGCAATCCAACCAATTCTTTGGAGCTCTAGATAGCCTTGACCATCTTTCTACTAGACATATCTTTTCTTTTTTTTTTTAATTAGAAACACGGATGTATTAAACCAAAAAGGTGATTACATCCAAGACGCGAGGCGGAGAGAGCCCCCAAAAACAAAACTACTTACAAAAAAGCTTTCCAATCCAACATAATAGTTGAGAAGCTATAATAATTGCCAAACTCTTTATGCATCTTTCTACTAGACATATCTAACTTAGTTTCCTACAAAATCACAACACCAAGATTAGCAAAACACAAAAGCTCTTTTACCAACGTTGGGGAAGCACGCAGCGATTTGACATTCCTAGAGATGATTTTCACGCGGATCTGTTGGGCCCAAGGCTAGACCCAAGTGCAACCTTACCTCATTTACCATATTATAGGATAAGTCCCAATGAATACCAAATACCAAGAACTCATTGATAAAGGTCATATCCAAACAAGCCTAAGCCCTTGTGCTATACCAGCTCTTTTAGCACCAAAAAAAAAAAGATGGATCTTGGCATTCATGTGTTGACAGCCAAGCCATCAATAAAATAACAATCAAATACCGCTTCTCTATACATAGTCTATGGGATTTGCTTGATCAATCACCCAGTTCCAAGGTTTCTTCCAAGAATGATCTTCATGGTGGGTATTACCAAATTTGCACAAAACCAAGTGATGAATGGAAAATGGGTTGTTTGAATAGCTAATATTGACATTCAGGTTATCCAATGCTCTAAGTACCTTCATGCATTTGATGAATCACATTTTACTTCCTTTCTTAAATGAATTTGTTGTAGTCTACTTTGATGACATTCTTATCTAAGCAAAACTAAGAAAGAGCATCTACACCATCTCAGGGAAGTGTTTTCTATTCTTGCTTAAAACCAATTATACATCAATTTGAAAAATGTACGTGTTTTACTGACGAAAAAGCTTTTGGGGCCTTCATTATTAATGACCAAGGAATTTCGGTGGACTCTAAAAATATCCAAGCCATCCAAGATTGTCCTACACCCAAAACTGTGAGGGATATTCAATGTCTCTTGGGTCTTGCTTCATTTTATTGTAAGTTGATAAAAAAAAATTTCAGCACTTGAGTTGCCCCTTGACAGAATGTTTTTAAAAAAACGTGGACGAAAACTACACCATAAATTAGCACTTTCTTCGTTTTTTTGAAAAAGAAACTGAATTACAAAATCCATGGTAGTCAAGTGAATACCTTCATTAGAACTCAAGGATACAAGTGGCACAACCAATAGAACATATTTTGTTCACATAAGGTTGTCATCAAATACAACAAATATTTTTTTATCATATCAACAAAAAGAACATACAAAGAATATCAAGGATAGAAAAATAAAATATGTGGCAACATGAGATTTAGATAGGCAAGGAGGCAGCTTTACCCGAATGAAATATCGTTCCTCCCAAGGAGCAAAATTGTATAATTAGCTTTCGAGCAGATACAGCTATAGGGCAGTCAAGCCAAAAGGCTTGACATGAAAACTTCTGGCGAAGTGCCGCATATAAATTCAAAAGCCATGAAATATGATCACTTGAAAGCAAAACATCACGCCAAGCAGGACCAGGCTACAAGCACCAAAGAAGAGAATGAAGACGCTGTGAAAGATGATACAGCACAAAATAATAGTTATGCAACAGACATCTTTAAAAAAAATGCATTGTAGAAAAACCTAACTAAGAGAAAAGCAATAAATAAATAAATAAAACAATGACAGACTTCAATCCGACAATTTGTTTGATGTCAAACACACACTGGAGAGTGCAGAAAAAAGACAATATTTTCTAACACTTCAAAGAAGATGGCTTACAGTTATTAAGGTGATAACACAACACCTATTTCAACATTGCTAAGATGATAACTGGTGTGACCTTCTCAGCATAGACATGTGATGGATGCAACCACTTTAAAGCCAAGCCACTTTCATTGATGGTAGACATACTACAAACTGTTTCTTGGTTGCCAATAGAGCAATAACAACCATAAGAGTAAAAAGAACAATATTATTGGGTTTCAAATTGATTGAAAGAACCTTTGATCACATTAGTTGGAAATTTTTAGATTACTATGTGATGTCAAAGTGCTTCAAGTCAAGATAGAGGATGTTGGATTCATGAGTACCCAAAGAGTTTAAAATTTCCTGATTTTGTGACACCAATTCTAAAAGTTTGATTAAGATGTCAAGAGGAATTAGAAAGGAGATTAACTTCCACCATCCATCGTTATACTAAACAGTGATATGTTGAACAGTTTTGAGCAGTTCAATATTTTTTTTCCTTTTGGAAGAGAAACAATTTTTCATTGATATATGAAAATGAAGAAAAATATTTGAAGATAAAAACTCCTAAAGGGAGTGAAGACCCAACATAATATAACTTCCAACATTACAAGAAAAAAACAATAACGAACAAAACCATCTAAGAATACGACAAGAAACATGCTACGAATATCAACTCCACTTCAAATTTCAGCAAAAAAAAAACGTTGTATCTTTCCTTTCTGCTGAAACATCAACCCAACCCAACATCCACGAAAAATATTGAGAACAATACCAATTTTCAGAGAACGAAGAAGGAAGATAACTTTGGAAGAACTAAAAAACAAAGATGAAACATCATTAAGCTTTTCACCAATTAAGCAAGCAAGCCTCCGCAACAAACAATTGCATTAATTTCTAACAAATTAAAGATCTTGAAGGAGAAAATGAATCAACCGATTGAGAAGCACCGGACCAACAAAACTAATACAATCATTAAGCACTTTCAACAAACCAAGAAAGACATATGGCCAACCATATGCACGACAAATTGCCCAAAGAAATGTTGGCTTTGAGCAAATCATGGAAAATTGATCTATTCAGCAGATTATCAATATGTTGTGGTAGAAAGAGGGATCAATATCAGTTGGAAGTTGCAACAGATCATCAAAAATCAATTACTTTTTAACACCACCATTCACAACTAACATGGTAGAATTGAATGTCAAAAGATTCCAACAGCTTTGCCTATCTTCCTTCCTCAAAGAACTGGATTATTTAGAATGATTTCTTGAAGTTTAATACCACAAAGCTCAAGAAAAGAGGAAAATTTTTCTTTGTTAGAAGAAGGTTTGGAAGAATATCCTCCCTATGGAGGAGAATATTATCCGAGGGAATTGAAGGCATCACCAGACTGAAGAATATCATCTTGAAATAAAGAAACAAGGGCCTCCCAGAATGACTCTTCTTTGATAACTTCATCACAGACCATTGTAGATGGGAGATAGGATTCTGAATCCAAACTACTAGCACTAACCACTGTATCCAGATCAACCTCCTGGTTGTCAATCTCATTATCAACCAAAGAAGAAGATGCAGGGTGAAAAGTTATAATGTTATTGAAAAGGACAAGAAATTGTTTTTGAAACTACAAAGAGGTTTGGACAGAATTGTATTTTTTATTCTTTTGTATCCAACATTGTAAAATGTAAGGACATTATTTTTTATCTCTATCTCTGCATGTCCTAGATGGGTCTTCTACTTCTTCCTATTTTTTTCTTTTTTGGCAATGGCACGTACTTTTCTTTTCTAGGAGAATTTTTCATTCATTACTCGTGTAAATACTTTGTTTATATATGTCACTTTTATCTCCTTTTTATTAAAATAATAATAATAATAATAATAATAAATAATAAATAATAAATAAAAAATCCAATTTCATCTCTTAAGTACGTTCTTCTTAATTATCCATAAACACAACTGACAGAAAACTCGAAAGTCTATTTGAATATATGAAAATTCAATTTTCTTGAAAAGTTAAAACATTAATAATAACAACAATAACACAGCACCAGCAGCAGAAATTTGGTCACCTGCACCAAGTTATACTCGGATCTCTTGGTTGAATCACCGTGATCCTTGACTCCAGCAAAATAAAAGCTTATACTGGCCTTAGCACCAACAGTATTATAAAAATCCCAGTTTAAGATTTGAAACATCAGACGTAAAGCAGCCGTACAAACTTTGACTTCAGGAACCTCAGTATGAGAATCAATTATTTTGTTGGTGACACTTACAGCAGCATCTTTTGCCCAGCAGTAGAACATCTATTATTCAAGTCAAACAAAGAGATAATGAATGATAGACTGTCAAACTAAGAACAAAAGACGTGCTTGCAAGAACCAAAAATTTAAGTAGTCATATTAATTTAAAAACGACTTTCGAAAGAAAAGGAGTAAAATAACTCCAAGGACCTTCAGGTAGTTCAACTCCAATGACCTCCTGCATTGCTCATGAAACTCCCGTGGAAGACCCATCGCACTTGATGTAGAGGGTGAAAATTCCGATACCTGTCAAAGGGGAAAATAATTAACATTATAATAAGACTAGAGTAAAGAAATAACGTTTCCATTATTAGTAAGGACCCATGTAATAATGATTTTCCTTTTTAAATTTTCCTTTTTTTTAATAAGAAACAACTTTCCATTGATATATGAAAAGAAAGAAAAATGTTCAAAGATACAAACTCCTTTTTAGCTTTTCATTTTAAAAAATTAAGCTTGTTACTAATAATTTCTTTATATGGTTTTCCACCTTTTTTAATTACCTTGAAATCTATGCAAATTTCAAAACCAAAAACGGATTCTTGAAAACTTTTTGTTTTAGTTTTAAAATTTTGGACTGATATTTTCAAAATAAATTAGAAAAAGTGAAAAAGTAGACCAGCATAATCTTTAAAAAAAAAAAAAAAAAAAAAAAAAAAAACAAAAAGAAAAAATTCATTGTCAAATGGCCCCTAAATGATTTTAAAAAATATTTCTTACCAATGACTCCAGGAAGTTCACCCCACAAAATTGCACATCAATACCATGAACACCATGAATAGACTGATTTACCTGCAACTGTGAAACAATTAGTTATGCCACAAAGAACAATGGTTTCCAAAATTCTGAACCACGATAAAAACTTTGAGAGAAACCAAGATCATTGTGAAATGAATATTTGACACAAAACCCTGAAACAGAATTTCAAATCAACATGAAACAGAGGGAAACTTTCCTAACCAAAAATCCTCCAAAAACGAGTGACCAAGCCATCCTCTACAAAAAATTTAACAAATTTACAAGAGGAATCGAAACAAGAGTTGACATTCCAAGGGTTCCTACAAGTGCCTTCAGTCCTACGAATTGAAACCCAAACCAACGAAAGGACGGTTATCTACTCACAATGATACTATGCCACAAAGTGATAGGCTCCCAGGAAAGAAAAAAAACATATTCAAATATTCATTACAAACTCTCAGATTACCTATCCCCAAACTACCCAACTCAACCAATCTCGTAACAACCTCCCATCTAACCAAGTCAAAACCTTGCCTTCCTCGACTCCCCTCTCATGATCTTTTGCAACCTACAACCTATGACCTATGAAGCACGGATACGACGGCATAATAGGAATCTGACAATACGTCGATTTTTAACAAAGTCAAATACAAACATGTAGACACATTTTTATTAAGATGTGGAGCCCAATTCATCAATCGACCTTCCTTCGTGGAGAATCGTCGTACAATGATCGAGGAAAACGGATCGGAGGAGAAATTTAGATGCTGGAAAATTGTGTTGTCCAGATGTGAGAGCGTCGAGAGGCTAGGGAGAGCATCTCAACGCTCTCTACTGCAAAGCCAACTTGCCGAGAGAACGTCGTCTCGACGCTAGTTATAGCGTCTCGACACTGACGCTAAGTAGAAGTGCGTGCAAGCTCGTAGCATCGAGATGTTACCTACAACAGCGAGATGCTATCGCGAAAATCTGCATGTTCGCCCTAGCCGCCTCAAAAATCTCTATATATGTGTGTGTGTGTTTGCACATAAAATAAAGAATCGAGTGTGGACATTTTTTAGAGAGAATAGACCTAAAAATAAGTGTTCTTTTGTATTGGTTTTGCTAACCAAAAACACTAAGAGCGAAATTTTACAGCGAGGTTTGATTGAGAGTTTCTCTTTTGTAATCCTCAGCTGATTTAGTGGAACTTGCAATTGCAGGAACTGGACATAGCCCTTTTCATTGTTGGGGTGAACTAGTATAAACTCTCAGTGTCAAGTTTCTCTATCCCTAAATCTCTTTACTTTCAGTTTATTGCGCTTCTGATATGATTTAACCTTGAGCTATTAAGTTTGGGCCTAGTTTGTTATTCGCTTCTGTGAGTTATTTAGTTTTATTTTGATTCCTTTCTCAACAACTAGTATCAGAGCTTCTAGGTTTAGGAGTAATGGGAGAAAGATTTGCATCGGTTCACAAGTTTAATGGACAAGATTTTAGTTACGGGAAGATGCAGATTCAAGCCTTTCTGACTTACAATAAAGTTCACAAAGCTTTGAAGAAGAGACTTGAGAGTGGATGATGAAGAATGGGAAACGTTGAATGAACAAGCGGTGACCATTATCAAATTGGCATTGTCAAATGAAGTTACAAGCAGTGTTTTCAAAGCGCAAGGCTTACCTCAAGGCGACAAGCGTTTTGATCGCCTTAAGGCGAAAGGCGACAAAAAAGCGAGCCTTGAGTGAGGCGAGGCGCAATTTAATAAATTAATTAAAATGAATATATATAACATAAATTTATGAAATAAATATAGTCAGAAAATATCAAGGCCTTAAATATCAAAATACTAAATAGGATTAAAAATAATAATAAAATTTAAACAAAATTTGAAACATAAAAATTAAAGAATTTAAAATCAAAATAGAATAAAAAATAGTAATTAAAAAATAAAAGAAAAGAAAAAGGAAAAGAAAACCCTAATTTAAAAATAAATTGGATCGTGGGTCATGGGCTTCTTCATTACACAAATTAAAAAAAAGAAAAAGAAAAACTAAAGAGACGCAAAGGAAAACCTAATTTAAAAGTGGGATAGTGGGCTGGTTACACATAAAAGCCG
>JAOANK020000022.1:5725377-5740052 GCA_026257165.2 Telfairia occidentalis | reverse complement strand
TTGTAACTATAGCCTTACTTCTCTTCTTACCAATTGGAAATCCCTTTTGTAATTTGGATTATATCCTTTTTGTATATTTGATTTAATCAATGAAATCTCTCAATCATTTCTTATCAAAAATATATATATATATATCTTCGAATTAAGACTCTTTAAACACATTGACCAAATCTGTGGACATCTTACTTTTTTGAGCAAGTTTCTTTCCAAATTTTTTTAACACAATGAAATCCAAAACTCTATCATCCTCATTCAATTTGTGAACTAGAGACCTAACTAAAAAACGACCATTTGATTCCAAAAACCAAACTCATTTATCTATGCCATTTTTACCTCAGGAACTAATCATTTCCTCCATCAAACTCAGCTCATTCTCCTCCTCCCTTCAATTTCTTCAAGTTGTGATATCCCAAAATTTTGCTTCTGAATCCCACAATTCACTAACTGTTTCCCATTTATCTACCACCAAGTGCCCAAAAGTAATGCCAAACAGCACAAGTAAATTAACAATTCGTTTTATCTTTCCAGTGCGCCTAACTGTTTTACATAGTTGAACTGTGGAAACGAGCAATCAAAGAGCATATTATTTCATAAAAGTAAGAGATGACCTAATTAAAGTTCTCTTGACATCAGCAGTAAGAAAACTCCATTCTCTAATAGCAGCATCACGAATTGCAGCGGCAGCCTGAAACCGTGCATTAGCCACCTGAGAATTTTCTGGATAAAACATCAACCGCCAAAATCAGCATTGACACCCGAGAGATCATCTTTTGCACCATAAGACGAAAGGTTCATGAATCTATAATTTTTCATAATGGTTTGAAGAATATGCACACACTCAAAAAGAAATAAAATAGAGGGAGGGGCAGAGATCATAAAAAGAGCAAACATACAAACATGGTAAAATCAAATATTTTTTTTTATGTGCCAACATTTGCTCGAAGGTTAAAAGGCATTCCTACCTCCTCTAAGAGGTCCTAGATTCAAATCCTTATATTCACAATATATATATTTTATGCAAACCATGAAGAACTGAAAGAATTAATCTTGGAGAATTTTTATTATAGTCATGTCAAATGCTATATAATACACATAGAAAGCTGTGAAATAGATTTTTAGATATGACATTATACATATATAGTAATCGAATAAAGCAAGCTGTGTGATATTTGGAGTGTGGACTGCTAAACATGGGATTTGGCTCTTAGGAGAAATTTAACTGAAGATGAAATTAATGAATGGGCCCAACTCTCCTACATTTTATCTACAACCCACTTATCAACAGGTTTGGACAGATGGGTTTGGACCCTCCATAGCAACGGCTCTTTCCCCACCAAATCATTGATCAGCGATCTGCAAGACTCCTCGCCCTCCCTTAAGGGTATTCATAAAGTAATATGGAAAGGTCATTATCCCAAGAGAGTGAAATTCCTTTTTTGGGAAATCAACCATGTTTGTTTAAATACACAAGACAAACAGCAAAAAAGAAAGCCATGAATGAGCTTTTCACCTGGGTGGTGCTGCCTATGTCGGAATGGAAACGAGACTCATAACCATATTTTCATTCACTGCCCTACATCATCACAAATTTGGACAGCCTTGATGACTGATTTTGGATGGTCACTTGCTCTTCCCGAATCCATAACGGATTGGTTCTCCCTCATTTTCATGCATCATCCCTTCAAGCGAGCAAAGGAGACTCTATGGATAAATCTTAATCGATCATTCTTATGGTCTATATGGAATGAACAGAACAACCGAATTTTCCAAAGCAAAGACAAATAACATTCTTTTTACAGCTCTCATTTGGATCAAAGGAGTTCCTCCCTTTTGTAACTATAATTTTTCTACATTTTGTCCAAATGGAGGTGTTTTTTGTAACTCCTTGGATGTGATTTCTCCCCTTTTGTATATTCATTTTCATCACATCAATAAGTTGCAAGGGGCACAGGAGAGTGTATCTTGCACTTTAGAAAATCATACTGTAAAATACAAGGTCAAGTAGGTGCAACTATGGAGAAGGTTAAAAAAGTCTTGTAGAGTACTTTAAACTTTGAGAGGTACAGCAGCAGTCAGGTGTGTCTCCAAGCTTCAAGAAGTATTGGCTTCTTAACGGCAAGGTCTTCCAAAGTTGCAGTTATAGAAGCCAACAAAAAAAAAGTTTAGGAGTAATTAAAGAAAAATACATCAAGGTAGTTGATATTTTCTACAATTTTAGAACAATGAATGAGGGTTGCCGGTATGGATTGTAAGATTTCTCATCTTCACAAGAGTGTCTACAAAAGAAAGTCTATGGAGGAAGAGGGGAGTGACAAGTTCTCCTGCAGAGATGGAGCTGGAGCTAGATACAGTATCTAATCTTAGTAAGGAGAATAGTTTGATACAAGGAAGTTACCCTATAGTCGTTTTAGGGAATGAAAGCTTCCCTTTTTATCCCAACAAGCAAGAATCTTAAAGGGTGGGTTAAACCTAAGCATTAGCTAACGCAACATCACAACTTCTAAAATCCACCTCAAAAGCTTCAGTAATTAACCAGCATCTGAACTTAGCATTCAACCACCAAATCAATGTTTGATGCCTTGTGTAAAGACAGTGTCTAAGATCCATAACTTCCAGTGGGTTAGTGCTACTTGGAAGCTGAAGATGCCCAAGAAATTAAGGTCTTTTTATGGTCCATCATGTACAGAGGTTTGAACACTGCATCTAGGCTTCAAAGGAGGTTCCCAAATTGGGCTATGTCCCCTAGCATCTGCAGCTTGTATCTTAAGGATGAGGAGGATATTAATCATCTGTTCCTCCATTGTTCTTTTCCTAGGATGGGTTGGAATTTCATCCCCAATGAGTTCAATTTATTCACTTGCTTTCTAGAAAAAATTGATGATTGGCTGACGTAATCTTTAACAGGGCTCAAGTTCACTGGTAAAGCTAAAGTTTTATGGCTAAATGCGTTGGGTGCGACTCTTTGGTTAATTTGGAAGGAAAGAAACCAAAGGCTTTTTGAAGATACTTCTAATTGTTTAGAATCTTTTGTTTATAACATACAGCATTTGGCCTCTTGGAGGAGTTCACATCACAAAGATATTTCTTTTCTTACACCTTTTCCATGTTTATTTTGCCTTGGAAGCTTTTTTGTAATTACCTTTGTTTTGGGGCCCCCTCCGCCCCGCCCTTAGGATGTATTCTCTTGTTTTGAACATACATCATGGTTTCTTGCCATAAATAAATAAATAAAACTTTGCATTCAAACTCCAGTTGTGATTTGAGCAACATCTCTAAGAGGAAACTTTTCTTGTCGAGTGATTTTCAAGATTTGTCCCTAGGAATAATTTTTAACTTTTTCAAGTTTCTTGATTGAATGGGGTCCCCTAAAGAGGAGTTTTCACTTTTTAACTTTTCACTATTTTAATGAAAATTTTATCCATTTCTTTAATATTTGTGAGCGTCCGGGTCTGCTTGCACGTAGCTCGACTATTCTTAAGAGACAACTGCCAACACGACTCCATTTGGTTGCCAAAGAAACTTGTAGGATACTAAATCCTAGGTAGGTAACCATCATGGCTTGAACCCTTCCCTCTAAGCTCTTTAATATTTATATTGACTCTTGCTAACCACTAGGTCAACCTATGGTAGTTGAAAATTTCATCCTTTAAAAACAAGATTATCTTCTTGTTGATTAAAAATAATAATTACCACTACAATTTCCTTAGAAAATTGAGTGCATCTCTAATAGTCCAAATGAATATTTTATAAACCAAGAAGCGTTCATATCTAATAGTTAATTAATTAATCCTTCCAATTGGAATGGACCGCTAGATATTACATCACATAGTAACAGGAAGCTACCAAATTTTGTACACTAAGCTCTAACTTCTTTTCCAACACATGACCACTATAGGAAAAAAGCTTATAAACACCAAAATTCTAACCGAATTATTCTGACAAGTACTAGAAATCAAATTAGAAATTAATGAAAATATAGTATTAATATTAAGAAGGAAAAGTACCAATTTCCCAAGCACCTTAAGGGACATGGTGACACGGGGACAAAACTTGAACACAAATTTTTGAATTTCGCACTCAAATGGACTCTCTCATAAACTATTTCCAGAAAATTGCCTCCTTCACCCCTGTTGCACAATCTATTTAAAACCACCCTTCACTAACCAACCCCTTAACTAATGCCAAATATGCCTCTACTATCCTAATAATATTTATGATATTTATCTTAATGGTATTCCTAACGAATTCATGACAAACTCAAATGCCTCCAAATGTGCACAGAATAGCAAAATAACTTAACTATCAAAATTGCAGCCCATCTTTTACTATGCTCACATAAAAGCATATCATTAATGCAATCATTCACTTGCTAATTAAATCAATTCTCTCCTTTGCAAAATAGTTCATAAGGCATTGAATATATGAAAAAGAATACATGTTCAAAGAGATACAAACTCCCAAATGAGTGAAAAGAGAAAATAAACAGCAAACAATTAGGACAGGACTTTGATAATAAACACAAGATTCAGTAAATCGGAGAGGAGATAGTTGACCAAATGTCATCTCAAACAATCCTATATGTAAAAAGACGGTCACACATAAAAATTTCCTTTCCACTTTAATAATGATATAAATCAACAAGTGCTAACCATATGTTAATTTATTTGCCACATGTTGTTAGTTCATGAGTTAATATAATTGTTGTTTATGAAGTGAAATGTTCAATAATTATGTGAGCAACATGTTGACCTCCATAAATGAGATGTGCTTCTAAAATATTTCATAACCGTTGCTTCTCCTTGCAGTAGCAAGATGCTATCTTGCAAATGCTAGGTGAACAGAAGTTAAAAAGGGAATCTTGAATTCTCTAGCCTAGCGCTATTAAGTTTTTGCCAACTTTTCGTGATTATCATGCCTCTTCTATTATGGAAATTAGGGTCCCTTTTGGTAAAATTAAAGGCCATTTAACCATGGTTTTGGGAGGCCTAGATTTGTATAACTTTTGAGTTGAAGAAGCTTGGTCTGTGTTTGAATTTCATAGAGGAATAAATTTCACAAAACTTGTATTTTCTAGCCTTATAGCCTATGTTTGATTTGTAAAAGTTATGTATTCATGGGATTAGAAAACCCGACTTTATAATAATTCAAAATTTCTTCAGCAAATCAACTTACCAAGAATGAACTGGCATGTTTGATATGGATGAGGGGACTGGCGAAGTGATAGAATAGTTGCCTCAGCTGCAGATGGATTGATGTGCATCTAAGAGAGAATATGCATAAAATGGATTGTGCGAACATTATAACAAAAAAGGCTTAGAGAAGAGCATTTAGCTTGGGCATTGAAGCATGTTTACAAAGAACATTAAAGTAGCACTTTGGAATATATATATATATATAATCAAATGAGGTTAAGGCAATTCAAAAGGACATAAAGGGCCGCAAGAGCTTTTCTAAAATGATCATAACTTTCACACACACAAGATTCAAAAAATATGGAAATTTCTATTTTACAACCAAAGGAATTATAAACTGTATTTTGGCTAAAAACTGTTGAACAGCAATGTTAACTATGGTAGCCGGAAGCATACTCACAGAGAACATCAAGGTTACCATTTTGAAATTTATAAAATAAAAAACAGGTTAAAGCAATTCAAAAAGTGCCACAAAAGCTTTTCTGAAAAACTACCATAAGTTTTCAACACAAAAGATTTATATGGAGTGAAAATTTCTATTTTACCATCCATCAAAAGATTTAAAATTACTTTGGCTAAGAACTGTTAAATTAGCAATGTTAACTATGTTAGTGAGAATCATTAACATTTAGTATCGGAATTCTAGAGTGCCGCACTTCTGTATCAGGCCTCTTTTAGCTTGTCCAGGAAGAGAAAGTAATTCTGGCTCCTCTCAACCAAATAGTTGGCCAGCAAGGCATTTATTTACATCCCATTGTTCATAATAGTACAACATCAAAACTAAAGCAAAATGGATTGGTTCTTGAGCCTTATACTTGTAGATGACCCACAAATTTGAAATCAAGAAGTAAATCATTTGCCATTACCAATAAACGAGTTTATCCAAAAAGGTAACAAGTTCTCCTCTACTTCACAATTTATATTAATTACAAAGAAGCATCAGAAACAAAAATACAGTCTTAAATCATTCACCCAGGTATAATTGATCTTAGGATTTATATAAACCATAGCATCAACGCTAAGGCAAATGGGTTTACTTCAGAACGTTTTAACTTTCCTTAACAGTTTATACTAGTAATTTTATCACATCGAATCTTCTGGGAATAGTCAATAGACAGATGGTTATAAAAATCCCTCTCTTTTTATTCATTTCCCACATCTGATCATTTTCCGAGCAACCAAAAACAGTAGTTCAGAGTGAGCAGAACCTGAATGGAAGTGCACGCAAGCTCAATGGCCTGCATGGTGGCATGAAGTTGAGACAAGTTCGGAGGCCCACTGGCATCTGGAAAACCTTGCATGTTCGTAAAGTAGATTCAATAACGGAGGACCGCAGGCTAAAGGTCCGGATTATATCTTTCTTGAAATACTCAATGAATACGAAAAAGTAATTGTTGAGAGACAGAAGAATGGATTAAGAAGAGAAATGGTGGCAGGAAAAGTTGAGATTAAAGCGAAGTTTCTTTGAAATTGGCTAAAAGATTGAAAGAGTTTGGCAGTTTATGAACATGTGAAGAAGCGCCGTGTGGGGTTTTAGCTTTTAGGAGAACACGGCACTTTTTCTGGGTTTTTGAGAAAAATGAAAGAAATTGAGGTAAAATGCAGTTTGGAATTAAGGAGGGTTTTATAACCAGGACATTTTTTTTCTTTTTAATGCTGTGATTTTAAAAATTATTTACAAAAATATTGTAATTTAAAACTATTTTTGAAAATATTGTAGTTTTTATTAAAGTCTGTCGTATTTAAGTAAGTTCATCTCTTCAAAAAAAAAAATGACATTTTCTAATTTTACACATTTTCCTTGTCTGGAATGATTACACCTTCATTCCCTTATTTTTTCAGCCACCAGGGTTCATAGATGCATGTTGCATCTTTTTTATTTCCTAACAAATATTAACATACGTCGCAAGTGCAAAGACTTATAATGTAATTATTTTATTTTTATTTAAAAAATAGGGGCTCTTGCAAATATGGCAAAAAATAAATTGAATATTGCAAATCTAGCAACCATATTTATATTTTATAAAAATAGCAAAAAAATCAAGGCCTAGCCCAACCCAAAATGCAGAAAAGTCTGAAACACCCTTAAAAGAGCGGTTTCTTTTAACGCATGCGATTTTGTATCAGGCATATCAATGATATACTATTGATACACCTGATATAAATATATCGTCTATACATGTAATAAGAAATATATCAGCGATATACTTAGTATCAAGTATATTAGTAATGTCAATGATATGTCACTGATGTACCTGATACATAATATATTGTTGATATACTAGTTTCTTGGTATATGTAATAATAAGTATATAAGTGATATATTTAATATCAAGTGTGTATCACTGAATTACTGTTCAATAGTTTATCTTTATCAACTTGTTTCTATTAGTTTTTTTCCATCCCTCTTATACCTATAATTAAAAAATTTCGTACAAACTATTTATAAATTTTTGTTCAATAATCAATGGATAAAATAAAGCAAAAACTAAATTAAGAAAAATAAGGTGACAAAAAAGTATAAATTTTTTAACCAAAAAAAAAAAATGAAAGTGTAAACTTAGCTTACTTGAAAAGAAAATTAAAGGAGTTAAAAAGAGTAAATAATGAGATATTGAACATGTTGGCCTTCACTTAGGGAAGTTATAAATGATTTTTACCAAATGTTAAAATTAACAGTCCCAAAAATCTTAACCTCCAACAAGAAGTTTAATATTCAAAAGGTGGTTGATTATGCAATATATTATTCAAACAAGAAAGACAAAGAGGTAAAAATTAGTTTTTGTTAACTATCTTGATATATCATATTTATAATGTCGATATTATAATATGAAGTATATCATTCATTTTCTTTTTTTTTGGAAAAGATAACATCCATTTATTTAACGTAACAGATTACTTCATATTAGGTATATGAATAATAGTTGAGATATATGTCAATCTAAGCATAGCTCAACTTGTTAAGGTATGTATCCACGACCAAAAGGTCGAAGGTTTGAATTCTCACCGCTACATGTCGTTGAAATAAAAAAAAGTAATAGTAAAGATATACTTCATTTTAAATATATCAATTATATTATTAATCTACATTCTAGAAAGTATATCAATGATATACTTGATAAACTATGTAATTCATTATTTGTTAATTATCTATAATTTAGTATATAATTTATATACTTCATATTAGATATATTAGATATATCAATAATAGCATAGATATGTCAATTTAAGCACAATTCAACTTGTTAATGTATGTATCTTCGACCAAGGTTGGTGGTTCGAATCTTCATTGCCACATGTTGTTGAGCTCAAAGAAGGAAAGTAAAAGAAGAGATATACTTCATTTTAGATATGTCAACTAGATAATTAATATACCTTATACAAAGTATATCAATTATATACTTGATAAACTATATAACTCATTATTTGTTAATTATTTATAATTTATTATATAATCAATATAATTCATATTATGTATATCCATGATTTAGTATATCATTGATATATTTCATATTAGGTATATCGATGATCTACTATATATTAGGTATATCACTGATATAGCTATATCATTGATCTAAAGAAAAGAAGGGCAAAGTCGAAATAACTAAAAAAACGAAATCGGACTTAATTTCGTTTTGCTATATTTGCAAAATTTAAAACTGATTGCTATATTTGCAAATATAGGAAAAATATTTTTTACCCATTACAAATCTCCTAAAAAATAATAAGCAATATAATATCAAATTAATAAAGAGCAATTTTAAAGAAAAAAAATAGAGTGGTTAAATGAATTGTTAGTCTATTTAATAAATACTTTTTTATATACAATAATATTTTGTTACATATCCGACAATTTGCATGTATAAAAAGATATGTTGTGGGAGATTAATTATTGTCAGGTGGTATTGCTTGTGTCCTTATACCTATTGTTAATGATCATTGCAAAATTAATCACGAATTAGAAGCAAAATCAACATAATTCTATAACAAATTGACATTCTCAATCTCCTCAATTTTACTACTATTTGTTAATGTAATTCCAATCACAAATTATGGATATTAGTGACTCCTTTTTTTCATTTTTTCTTCTTTTAAATAAAGAACTCAATCAAAAAGGTCAAAAGCTACAAAATTACAATATTTCATCCTCACGAAGGAGGAGAGCCAAAGAAGAAAATTTATAAGCCACAAAATAATTTGAATCTCTTATTGACTATAATGATTTTCCATTATGAATGATATCAATTTTTCTCTTTTATATAAGATCATTGAACTTTTTAATTAAATCCCCTTTCAAACAAATTAATTAAATCATTCCAGAGAATAACTTTTTTTTGGAACATGTGGGAGTGAAAGATTTGAACCTACGACCTTTTGATTAAAGAGATATGTCTCAATCAATTGAGTTATACTCAGTTTGACTTGAAGAGAATAATTTGAATCTTTTATTTAAAAAATTTAATTAAATCATTGTAAATTGAATGGACAATTTTAGGATTCTTTGGTTGTTCTGTGAATGACTTCAAGAGAGGGGGGAGAGAGAACATCAGTTTATTTCAAGTTACTAACAACTGCTAGAATTTTATATTAAATATTCATTTAAAGGGAACAATATTGCATTAGGAATTAGATGAACATTAAAATTACTCAAAAATGATAAATAGTAAAAAAAAAATGTAGGATTATCTCTTCATCCATGACAATGATAACTCTTTCTAGAATCAATCAAATAAAATGAAGTCTAAACGATTGACATGTACTTTGAATCAATCAAATGGGGACGAAATGAGAATTCGTACAAAAAGAAAACATAATAATTTTTTGTTTAGCAATGAGCTTTCTTACAAATGCTAGGAAATATTTATAGGGGAGGCAAGACATATTGTAATAGATATTTATTTTTCTAGTTATGAAATTTGAAAAGATTAACATTTTTTAAGAGATGATCTATTCAAATTCTAAGGAGCCACATTGGGTTTAGTTAGTCAACTAACTAGTGGTTTATTAGTTGAACTTTCTGGTGTAGTTAGTTAACACTGATTATTGTATCCACCATATGTGTTTTTATGCCTTTGAGCAATTAATGAGAAATCAAGGAATATGTAATTTACTCTAAGGATCAACATGGTATAAGACGATTCTTTCTGCATTTTCTCCCTGAGGGTTTCGTTTTGAGTCTTTTCAATCTCTCATTCCTTTTGCGATTTTATTCTTTTTTGCACAATTTCGTGCAATTTCTTCATCTAGACCACCTATGGCGACTGATGATTTGACCAATCCCGCCATAAATCCATCATCATCGATGAATCAATCGGTTCTTAAAGAATTATGCAACCCCATATTTCTTGCATCACTCCGACACAAGCCTCATACTCATCTCTGATCCGCTCACTGAAGAAAATTACACTTCGTGGAGGCATTCCATGGTTATAGCTCTCATGGTCAAGAAAAAAATTGGGTTCATTGATGGCACTATTCCACAACCTACATGTGATTTACTCCATTATTGGGTAATTTGCAATAATGTAATCATTGCCTAGATTTTAAATTCGCGCTCCAAGTCCATCTCTACTAGTGTGTTTTTATCAGATTTGGCTAGGGATATTTGGCTTGATTTATAGGAGCGTTATCAACGACAAAATCTCCCTCGAATTTTTCAGCCCCAATGGGAATTATTTACTCTATTTCAAGAACAACAGTCTTTGAGTATGTATTTTACTCACCTCAAGACACTGTGGAATGAACTCCAAACTTATCATCCCTCGTGTTCATGTGGACAATGCTGCATGCGGTGGTGTGAAGGCCTCGATTGACTATTTCCAAACAGAATATATCATTGCTTTTTAGTGGGACTCAATGATTCCTACAACCAGATCCATGCTCGGTTGCTTTTGATGGAACTTGAGCCCACGAGCAATGAGGCTTATGCCCTAGTTGCACAAAAGACTGATCAACGTGCAATACCGTCTCCTGTCGCCTCATCCTCGACCAACTCTGCACTTGCTCTTCTTGTTCGCAATGCTGATTCTTCCCACATGCCTTCTTCACCTCGGTCTCAATCTTCTCATCCCAAGAAGAAAGAGAGACATGAGTGCACACACTATGGGATTCAAGGCCACATCAAATATCGTTGTTATGAGCTTCATGGATATCCTTCTAGACATCGCTCCGGACATAAGTCATTCTCTTCCTCAAATAACAATCGTCCAGCTAATTCTACACAGTAGGTTACCACCTTTGTTTCTCTGCCTGTAGACTCTTTGCTGAATCTTCATTCTGGCTAATGTCAAGACCTTCTCTCCCTGCTTCAGTCTCATTTATCCATAGTCAAGACTGGCTCTACCACTGCCTCTAATACTGCACATGTAGCATGTACTCCTTACTCCATTTTATCACTTTCTCACACTCTCAATTGATGGGTTCTCGATTCTGGAGCGCCTGCCTACATATATTTTTCAAGAGAGTGTTTTACCTCATTAGGTTGTATATCTTGGGCTTCGGTTTCCTTACCCGACCAATCGTGTATTGTTGTGAGTTTGCTGGAACTGTTCAGATTAATTCAGATTTAATTCTTGATAATGTGTTGTTCATACCTATGTTCAGATTCAGCTTAATTTCTATTAGTGCCTTGACATCTTCTTTGCCTGTTTTTGTTCAATTTGTGGCTGACTCCCACATTATTCATGACAAGTTATCTTTGAAGATGATTGAGAGGGGCGATCTTTGTTAGGGATTATATGTACTTTTCACTGCATCCTCTGTGTTTGGATGCTCAGATTGATAGTTGTTGCAATTATGTTCAGATTTCCTCATTTCAGACTTGGCATGACAAGCTTGGACATCCTTCTTCAAAACACTTGATAGCTTTGTAGCATGTTTTGAATTTTGACTCTATTGTTTCTGATTCTAGTGATCCATGCTTGATTTTCCCTTTAGCAAAACAATCATGTTTATCTTTCACATCAAATAAACATGTTGCCATTCTTGCTTTTGACTTGTTGCACTGTGATATTTAGGGTTCTTTTCAAACACCAACACATGTTGGTTATCGTTATTTTTAAACACTTGTGGATGATTTCTCACGTTATACATGGCTTTTTATGTTGAGACATAAATTTGAGGCTTTAGTTGTCATGCCACAGTTTTTTCAATATGTTGAAACTCAGTATGGGTCTTCCATAAAAGTGCTTCAGTCTGATAATGCGCAGCTGTCATTTACTAATTTTTTTTTTCCATTCAAAAGGAGTCTTGCATCAATTTTCTTGCATTCGGCGTCTTGAGCAAAATGTTGTTGAGAGGAAACATCGGTATTTGTCGAATGTTGCTAGATCTTTATATTTCTAGTCGCGTGTACCTATTATTTTTGGGGGAAAAATGTATCTTGGTTGCATCTTTATTGATAAACCAAACTCCTTATGCTGGTCTTCATGGTTCCATGGCTGATTATACTTCTTTAAAGAACCTTTTGTTGTCTTTATTTTGCTTCTACATTGCCTGGCCATCTTTCTACGTTTCATCCATGAGTAATTCCTGCAGTTTTTATGGGTTATTCCACAGGTGTCAAAGGATTTTAGTTGTTTAATACTGAGAATAAGAAGTTCTTTATTTCCAGGGATGTTATTTTTCATGAGAGGATCTTCCCCTTTTCATACTATTACTTTGGATGGAGATCTTGTTGACCCTTTTGGTGATGTGGTGTTGCCACGATCCTTTGATTTCTCTGGTCACAACACCATGCAACAACATTCTAATGGTGCTGTGATAACTCTCCAAAAGAGAGTTATTAGGAGTCTTTTAGACTAGATTTCATCTCATTCTTGGAGTAAATTACCTTTGGTTTATGGAATAATTGCTTGATTTACCTTTGTTTTGCTTGTAGGACTTTTGAGAACCTTCATATTGTTGCATCATTATATTTATGACAGCATTGGAATAAAATTTAGGGAATTGTGCTTAATTACTACTGATTCTAGGTATTTTGTTGCACAGATAATTGATGAAACATTATTTTAGCAGAATGATTAAGAGAGCAATTCTAGAGCAAAACGGACAGATAAAATCTACGCGAAAATAACGTAAATTCGAAATATGGAAACAAATCTATCTTTTACGGAATTAATCAACTATTAGATGCAAGCCATGTGGATGATTTGACCTAATAGGTTTCCTAATCATAAAAGTAGACTTATAAATAGACGAAATGGTCGTCAAAGAAAGAGTCTTTATTTTTTTAGAGTTCAATTAGTCAAGTTCTTAGAGTTGGAGTTTTAAGTTTCAGACTTTTTTCACCATAATTGTCTTTGAATTCATGTAGAAAAGAGCTTGAAGAAGACAAAAGTCCCATCGACAACTGAAACAGAAAAAAGCGATTTTCGCAATAGCTTCATGGAGCAACTGGTTTCTGCAACTCTTGATAGTTTTCATTTTATCATGAACTTGTTTATTGTTTTCATTTATGTGTTGTTGTCTTTTATCTATTTTAGCATTAACTAATCACCTTTGGGTGAGGATTAAGGGAGATGTTATTGAACTGATTTAATTTTGAAGTAAAAGCTTGTCGAATTGAATTGTTTTATAAGTGTTCTTATTGTTTAATGTTTATGTTTACCTGGCCAACACACATAAATAGCTTCGCTATGTTTCAGGAGAAAATACTAGAAGTAGATTGCTTTTAAGATAACTGAGAGATCTAGCAGGATTTCGAGACAACAATTCTTTTGCTTCAACATTCTATGTCAGAGAAGTTAACATGTTACCTTAATCTGAACTCATTCATTCCCATCGTTATAGCCACAAAAGCATTCTATTTAGTCTATCATTTAATTTAATTCAACATTAGTTATAAAAACCATCAATCCTCTATTTTTGTTACCTTTGAATTCATTAAGAGATTAAGTACGAATAGGTTAAAATCTACCACTAACCCCTGTGGAGATGATATAAATATTTATCACTTGCTGCTAATTATGTATACTTGCACATCGATTTGTGTGGCTATCGTTGCAAATTAAGCCTCACCATCACAAGCAACATGTTGTTGTTTCAGTTGGTTCTTCTACGGAAAATGCCAATGATGCTAGAAATCTTGATACTTCTTATGTTGCCATTGGATCACCTTGCACTGTTGTTGATTAGGCTATTGTTGAACTGTGTAGATCTGCACGACAGTCGAAGTTCCCTGGATATCTTCGGGATTATCACCATAGTATTATTCAGTCTTCGTCACTACCTTGTACTAGTTCCAAATATCCTCTTGAGTGATATTTGTGTAGGGATGGTCAATTCATCATGTAGCAGAATTTTGATTCTAAACAATTTAGACTCTAGAATCAACATTGAAAATAATTTAGAATTATAAAGTAAATGGAAAAATACATTTGAAGAAACACTTCTCTTCAGTTCCTCCAAGACGTTTCCCTATATTTTAGCAAATTCTTCTTAAGATCTTTTGGCAACTTCTCCACAAAGTCTTATTGATTATGA